>PNEQ01065071.1:41748-172128 GCA_003012365.1 Medauroidea extradentata
ATATATATATATATATATATATATATATATATATATATATATATATATATATATATATATATATATATATATATATATATATATATATATATATATATATATATAATGCGCTACAAAGGTTTCAGCAAAATTAAAAAACTGCGTAGTGGGTACAACAGGGTACTCAACACTTCCCTTCCCCCAAAAAAACTTCCCTTCCCCCAAAAAAAACTTTCGTGAGTTGTGCAAGAACCTAAAATATTTCTGCCGAAAAAATATGTGTTGGGATGAGCAAACAAAAATAGAGAGGGAGAACGGGGTATTAAATAATTTAAATAGCATTTTAACGCACGCTAGGACAGCTAGCACTTAAACAAAAAAGGAAGGTTCATTTCAAAGAGAACGTTCAATATTTCATAAGAGTGAATTTTCTTCTTTGACTTCAACAAACAGGTTTCAAAAACATGCGAACGTCCAATTATATCTACTTCATATGTTTGAAGTCATAAATTACCAATTCTATGATAATTTTAGTAAATTATTTATTTCGGAGAACCGTATTAATGGATGCAAGTTTGAAGTACAAGTTTGATTTGTTTTACTAAGAATAAATTTGGCTATGACAGTAAACTATTTTACATGTGTAATCCCATAGTAAACATAAAAAAATTTGATGTTTATTATTTTCCAACACCTCTACAGGCAAATTCTTGAACAGTAATTTTCTGTAGGTCATAATCAGAACGATTCTTTTATATAGTTGCCTGAGACACTGTATCTGACTGTAATGACTTCGTGGTCAAATGTACGTTAAGCCCTGTCACCTACCTCACTTTCAACATCAGAAGTAAAATACAGTATTGGTTCTTTATTTGTGACGAAGTTCTTGAAATGAGAACTTTATCGCAAGCAATGGGAGGCAGTGCATTTCGTCTGTTAAAAACTTACCCTTGTAGCACCCATGCTAACCGGGCATCTGGATTCATAAGCTATTGATACCACAAATTGTACTTTCAAAAGCATTGTTTGTTAACCGATACATTTCACACAATCGTACGCCTATACAAGCAAGTAGTTTTGTGTCTAATTAAATTCTAAATATTAGAGAAAAAAATACACGGTAGGCCTATGATGTTAGCTAAATTTTAGATGAAAATTTAAGCGGCAAAATGTTTAAAGCGACAGTTTACGTGAACAATGTGGCAACATTACTCGGAGAAAGTACCCTCTTATGCCCCACGTCCAGATATTATTTAAATTATGATATGTTGAGTAAACATAGAACCATGTTTTACTGCGCGAAATTTGGACCTGCACGCGAAATATGCAGGTCAGAACACTAGAAGTAAGATATTTGTGGAGGGCAAGAGGCAACTAACTACATTGCAACGTTGCCGCACTGTGCGTATAAAATAAGTCATTGTCTACATTTCGCCACAAACATTTTCGTCTCCAATTTTTTCCAGGATTAGCGTGGAGTGATTATTATGCACTTGTTTCTGGACCACACACACACACACACACCCCTATATAGGTGTTTGTGTGTGTGTGTGTGTGTAACCACATGATATAGGTAGAGACACTGGAAAATCGCGGGAATAGTTGACTGTTTGCTAGGCTCCAACGTGAATGTTTCGTTTCATCTGTGGCTATCGTTTATTTGTAACATTATTTCTCTCTACGACAGGCCCAGTTAGAGTTGCACAGCTTGGACACACAGCGTGTGTGATTCGTCCCAAAACTGTTCACACGTGTCACGGCTTACATAATGCAGTTTATTTGAGACTATTTTAAACATTTTCGCGATTTTCCAGTGTCTCTAAATATAGGCTATATGGAGAAAAGCGAACAATAATTTCACTTTATAATTTTTTTTGCTTCTTACCCAAGCGGCCGAGTGGTGTGCAGAGGTTCAACTGACCAAACTAGTTCATTCGAAAAATACTCAAAATAGGTTTACGTTAGTGATTTATGCTTAGCAATTCCATTCAAAGGACTGTTCACACGTTTATACTCTTTTCAGGTCTTCCATTAGTCTTGTGAAGTGTAAAGAGATTTTGGTCAGTGCTTGTGGTCATGTTAATGTTTATTCCTGAATGACAGCAGACATGAAAAAAAAGTTTGGCATTTTCGCTTAAAATTGTCCTCTCCATGTTGACTGAATATTGCAAGACAGTAACTACTATGTTTTCAGCTAGTTATCTAAATAACGAAATTCTGGTTAATACATTGTGGTCGAAACCGTACAAATTGTTTTCAAAGAGTCTCGTACTGAGGGTAATGAAATTCGGTACGGAACTCTGTGCGGAAGAAGTTGTTGTTGGTTTTCATACTACAGTAGGAGGTCTCTGAGAGTAGTCGGCTAGGAGGCGGTCTGCTGAGCGAGGAGTCATGGGTTCGAATTCCTGCTCCGGCATTGATGTGTTGCCCCTTCACCTCATTTCATCCTCATCGGCACTTACGACCTCGTAGTTAAAGGCTGTAAAACATCTCACCACACCATATTACAGTACCTTGAAAGTCGAAATTTGTCAGAATTGCAATCCTACATGGAATATTTGCATTAGACGTTGGCACTTAAAAATACTTCTTTACTATCGCACACAAGATATGTAAGTTATTTCAGACGTATAATGATATTTGTGATGGAGGAATGGAATTAAAGTTGTTAACGCACTATATACATCAATATTAAGTTTAAATACCGATAAACTAATTTTAAAAATTTTTGTCGTGGTTCTATTGGTAACATTTTACTGCTTGGTTAATTGTGGGCAAAATTTCAGATACAAGTACTTTCACACAATTTGTAAGATTTCACTCAACCAATTGACTATGTTTGTGTATGTTATTCTTTGAAATGTATGTTTCCGTTTTCACAAAAAATCGTTCATATTTGGTCACATTTAACGACCGTGAGATGATGATTTAGTTATTCTTTTTAATATAACAAATTTTGGTACCGCTGTCATAAAGTAAAGCGAACATTTAATTTAGTAAATGAGTACGGCCTACACACTAGTTATGTTTAATTTTGCTGCCACCTTATGTTGGATATATTGTAGTACGCAATTTACACAACAGTGAATAAAAATACCCTAACAGCATTGGCTACTTGAGGTTAATTTTTCGATAGTGAAGGTGTATTATTTAATGCATCAACGCGGGTGTACGTAAGTAAAATTGTCGTGGCAGACGTAAGCTGTACTCCTGATGTTTGAATAATACATTACTTCCTTGCGCGCCTGGTGAAAGTAGTCTCAGGAACCGAGGTTTTCGGTTTAGGGTATCTCCGCGGTTGAATCGATGGTTTGCGCGAGAGTTCTCAAACTGGAGGCTAGGGAGCGTAGAGGATGTTTCAGACAGAGGGGAGAAGGGCGGGTGGGGTGGTTTTCAGATGCTGTGTGTAAACATCTTTGCTCAAGCAACTGTGGGGAGTAATGAGATGAAGCGATTACGCGGAAGTGACGGTGAAAGGGTGGTTTCGTGCTGAGAGGACTCGGGTGGATGAGGGGGGTGGGGTGTGTCGAAGGAGACGAGCTTGGTGGTTGGGGCACTCCTCCACCAGCTGTGATGGCAACGACCTTCGTATCTCTTACCCATAACCTTACATGAGTCTACATACTGGCTCCGGTCACAATCTCGCTACAGCAACGGGTATACGCTCGTTTAGGCAATTTAGAACCACCGGCGCAAATTATTAAAAAATAATTTCATTTTAGTCTCTTACAAAAACATTGGGCTTAAAATTTTCGAATTCATGAATTAAAACAAGGACGTATCCAGGCTTTCGTTTTCCAGGGGCAAGAATTGTGATTTGCTCTTCCCTCCTTTCCCTCCCCCTTTTTCCATCAATCCAATCAACCCAACAGTAATAAACATACCTTGCATACATTGTTTTGTGCTCGCGTAAATAACAGTATACAATTTTAGTAGACATACATAAAACCTGTATTTACTAGCTACCATTAGCAGCGGTTTGAGTGTGCATTCTAATTATAAATACTGCATTTATAACATTATATGGTGTTTAAGGTCAATAAAAATACAAAACTAGTAAAAGTCTTAATATTCGTAGATATTGTATCATTTTTTCACTCATTTACATTTCATACCCAAGTAAAAATTTTCGGCACCACCAGTGCCCCCTCTAACCCGGGGCCCTGGGCAGTCTGCTCCCTCCTGCCCCCCAAAGTCACCCCTAATTACAAGCAACATTAGCTGAATTTGGCGTAGTGGCTAGAGCACTCGTTTCCCCCCAGGGCGATCTTGGTTCTATTCCCAGCGGGGCCAATCCGCGGTTTTTCGCGTGTGGGAATCGTGCTGGTCAATGCCACTGGTGGACGGGTTTCCCCCGTACGTTTCAGTCCAACACATCTCCATTTTAGGGTCTGAATTTACGTCCACGGGCGTTCAGCTGTAAGTCTGCATCAGGAGTGCAATACTCTGATCCACGGGTCCCATCCCCATACGATATTATTGTTGCAGCAACATTACGAGCATTGCCAAGTAAAAAATGTGTAACATAATTACCTTTTAGAGGTACAGTTATTTTTCTAAATGACGTCAAAACCTTCCTTATAAACCTGGATTAATGTTTTAGAAGGTTAGGTAGCTACCGGATTGCTGACATTAATTACATTCACAAAATATAACACAACATTAAAACAGTTGGAAATCGAGCACAAGTATCTGCATGAATACAATGTTACAGGCTGCAGCATCAGGGTGACAGTAATTACCGTAGGTTTTGCAGGGTGTCTTTAGAAATATGTTACTGTAAACATATTCTTTGACGTGTCATATTTACCTAGGTTAAGTCATGAAAATTTCACCGAAATAAAATGTATTTTTATTACAAATCATTCCCTGGGCATAGCAAGGTTGACTGAAGTGGAGGGGTTGATAAAATGAAATATAAGCTTTTAATAACATTTTCCATTGTATTGGCAAACATCATTACAATTTAACAGCGCAGTCGCTTAGACAGTCCTATCAGTTTAGGGTTGGGCATAATAAACACAATGCCATATAATTTCACATCGCATAAAAATATAACAAATAAATGTCATACTTGCGTATTACAGTTTTCTCATTTCATTACATTTAGTACCTCAAAATATTTCGTTCCAGAATTTCCCCGTCAAATCCGTCCTTCTTATACCACTCTATGATTTTCGACCGTTCTGTACTCGCATATATCTAAAGAAAGAAAATAAAATGTTTAGTAAAAAGTGGCTATATTGGTTAAGAACTAATAATTTTTCATGTTCTCTGCTTTCGGTGTTTAGCCTCGTAATTAGCTTCTTGTTTTTCAGTTTTTTGACAGTCGTTGCGAGATAACATCGTCAGGTATTCTGTTGAACAACAGTTGGTCAACAGACTACCTGCATGTGGCACAACGATGAAAACGAGAATAGAGTGATGCGACTAAATACCAAAGCCAAAATCACGCAGTTAACGACTGCGAAAACCTGCGATCTAATTCAATAACGATAGGCCATGACACCATTACATTGCTATGGTAAGATATGCTTTTTTTCCCCTTGGGGTCTTCTGACCCTGCAAGAAATTGTTGAAGAGAAATTGTAGTACCTTCTTCTTTCAGTCCAAAACACATGCAACTTTCAGCGCAAACACCACATCTCAATGCGTCAATCCGGGATTTGTCTCTATAGTTTTAAGCGTCTACGATTCACAAACATACACCAAATAATTCTGAGCGGTTTTGGCAGTAACCATATTAGGACTGAACTTCGATAATTAGTTAATGACTACTTTTGCCAGAATGATTCTTCTCCTTACCTTTTCCACGGTACTTGTGATATGGCATACATCAGACAGAAGGATCTCTCAATAGTTCTTTTTAAAAACTGGTGAGGTTAGCCTATATGCTGAACGATCGATTACTACGTGGTTAGGTTTTTTAAAACTGCAAAACGTTTATTTAGACATATGACATTGCGAGCGAACGTTGCCGTTTTTACACAAAAATTTCGTTATAAAGAACTTCAGTATAAAAAATTTCTCACTTTAAAGTAAAAATTAAAATGCCTCTCCAAATTTAATCTATTGTAAAACGTGTTTAGTTTGAATATTTTTCATTATAATGTACATTCTTCCTTGTTTTTCCACTTTCTTTATAGTGATATTTTAGAGTATGTCGAAAATTACAGTTTATTCTGCGGTACAAACCCCAGGAATAATATAAAGGTGAAATTAGACATTCTAATATAGTTAATGACTATTCCAGGCTTGTGCCCATTTTAATCAGTAAATAATCATTTTTCTTTTCACTGCTAGCAAGAAACCTGATGTCATCAGCAAAGCGTGTGGAAAAAAAATCATATTCATCGTCTTACATTCCAAATTCATGCTCGCCTAGTCTATGCTTAGAATTCGTGCAATCTACCCGTTCTGTTATAAACTCGCAGTTAATTATTTCTATTCTAACAATATCTGGTTTCCTACAGTTAAATCCTAAAGCCAGAAATTTTTATACCACAAATGTAATAACAATTTTTACAGCCATAAATAAAACCGCTCTGTAACCCTGCAGTCCTCACTTGTTCACCAGACACGCGACGGTTATGATGTAAAAGCATTTCGCCGTTTCCCTTGGCTTTGCTCGTTGGGAATGAACGTACAATAAACCTGCAGGACGTAAAACGGCCAACGTAGTAAAACTCTACAAAAGCGATCCTGAAATCACCCCCTGCTGGAAGTCTTACGTGCGGCACACGGAAGTATATTATTAATCAATAATATTACCTACCTTCTGTGTGTCAGGTACCAGTTAGTTGCCTTCACCATTCTTCCTAATTATTTACTTTACTTCATTTGACGTTGATCTTTGTTAGAAAAAATAAATGAGACTGTGGAATTTCCAAAATACGTATGTACGACGTCAACGTTCATGTTCGGTTCTAAACCGATGTTGAATAATCTTTTGCCGCCTGTCATAAACGTTCCAGTTTTATCGTGTATTTTGAAGTGAATGTCCGTGTTACATTAACTCCAAATTTTCAAATATTTTACTGAAGCTTTCAAAATATATAATTTAAGGGAGTTTAAATTAAAAATTAAAAAAAAAACTGTTAAGTTATTTAAATAGGCAAATTCCATTACTTTTTTCTTAAACACCAAACTTGTCGCGGTGCTGAAACCGCAAGCTTTGTCTCAATATAGGAAAGTTTAAATGTCAAAAACGTTGTTACGACAGTATATATTCACACACACGCGCATAAAACCACTATGGAACTTGAACTCACAAACTTCACTAAAAAGAAAGTGGCCACCACAAAATATTTGGTCTTTATGAATCTCACCAAATTCCTAACCAAATTTGTTTTAGGGTTACCCCAAAAAGTTTCTGTTCCCCGCAGTAAAGTTCTGTATTAACAAAAAAAATGTATTCATTACGATAAAATTTGATGAGGTCCATATTGACGAAACATTTTGTAGCCACCACAAAACTTTTTTTCTGTGTTCTTTCTTTATTAAAAAAATCATCTCACTACGTTATTTTTTTCTTTAAAATGATATATTTAAAAATGTTTAATTTATATTGAAATTTGGTATGCTTTAAAAACTGACACCCATATATCTCTTTCATTTGTAATTGTAAAGACTTTTGATAAAGTCGTCTTATCGAGGACAAGTTAAATCAACGGTTGTTTACAAATTTCGCTCTCTCTCTATCTATCTCTCTCTATCGATATCCATCTATCTCAAACTGCTCTGTACCAAAAATTTCGTAATTTTATAATTGTACCAAACGTTGTCCAACTCATTCACATTATACAAATAGTTTCTGAAAAATAATTTTTTTTTTTTCGGTTCTATTTTTTTTTTGTACAAGTGCATGCGTGTCAAAATAGCAATCGTAATTTTTCGATTACTTACCCAAAGTAAAAACTATTCATTCTATACGAAGATTAATCGTTTAATTCTTTTAACATCCAATAAATACTGTGCTTTATACAACAGGTTTTTACAGCAGCAATTTTGTTTGAATTTTTGAGTGATAGGCTGTGGATAAGTAATTGTAAGAAAAACTATTTTAATAATTTAAATTGTTTGAGATATTACCCAGGCCAAATTTCTTTGGGTACATCATGTGCTGCTGTGGTCACAGATTCTTGAAAAGAACTCCGCTCTCCGTATTAACGCATAAGCAGCGTATGTTTGTGTAATATAAAAACGCTCTTCATATGTATGTATTTAATGTAATATACATTGTAATTACACACTTTTAAAAAGAACTGTAGGCTACTTGAATAGTCAGGAAAACATTCACTTACTATTACTTGTAGTGTCAATATATTTTCAATTGTAAATAAAATAAAAAAATACGTTGATACAACTTTACACCCCATAAATACGCATAACTAAGAAGTAAATTATTTCTTTACATTGATCTGTTTCCAAAGTTTTAAATTATATCCATTTAGTACATTATACAGAGTAATCTTAAAATCAACACTTGAAAATCATCACTACTTGATTCTACATTCAATATCAGTCCTATCTTAATACTGATAAAAACTTTTAATACCTACTGCCAAACTTTAACTTGCTTCACGGTAGTTAAAAGTAAAATGGGTAGTTGTATACTTGATATTTTTTAATGTCTGTTGCAATGGTAGTTTACAATTAGAATTTATTGGTTTGTGGACATCTGTACACCACTGCTCATGTTTTGTTGACCAAACTTGTATTGAAATACAAAGTGACAAAGTACAAAAACCGCACAAAAAGGCACAGAAAACATACGAAAAAACAATCGCAGATGAATTCCGTCATATGTATGTGTGTGTGTGTATATATATATATATATATATATATATATATATATATATATATATATATATATATATATACATATATATAAAACTGACGGAATTCCTATGGGATTGTTTTTTCATAGTCTATGTTTTCTGAGCTTTTTTGTGCGTTCTTTTGTACTTTTCACTCTGTCTTTCAATACAAGTTTGGTAAAAAAAACATGAGGAATGGGGTACGTCCACAAACAATACATTCTAGTTGTATCCTTACATACATTCGCCTTGATGTAGCCTACGATTGCATATAAATTGCGTTTTAAAGCGAATAATGCTAAATACAATCCTGAGTATTCAATCATATGTATTTATTTTTTTTGTAGATATAGCGGTATTTTACTGTCACCCAAGTACTTTCCCCGAAGTTGTAAAATTTTATTTTTGCATTTAAAATACTGTCTCCATCACAAAATATTTTCTCATTATGAACCACACCATTTTTTTTGTGGTAACCACAAATGTTTGCTGCCCTCAGTGAAACTCTGCAGACTGCTTTGGCGAGGTCTGATTTAGCAAAATATTTAGCTGCCGCCACAAAACAATTTTTTTCTATGTGGCCTGCAACTATTTTCTACGAAAATATTAAAGATCTTGTTAACTCATAATCATTGTTATTTATCACTCACCTATTTAGTGAGTAAATAAAGCAGATAATTGTTCTATGAACAATACGATGCGAACACATCGGGCAAGCCAATGTTGATTACAGACTGTAGCAGGTGTATACTTACATTCAGTAGTAAGATACAAATTGATTGAAAACATTAACTAAACAATGCTTTCTCTAACGAGTACAAACAATATAAAATAAATAAGTCTTGGTAAGCTGTTCATAAAATATATTAATATGTAACCTGGACGTACAGTCGCTATCTTGTTCAGGTAAAATATTGAACAAATAAATTTGTCGCACAATTCTTCTAGAATTTGTGCATTTCAAGAAAGCATAGCATCGAATTGATATGAGACGAAGATAAGTGTTGCGATTCTAAGAAAACAAGGAACAAGATGTTCTCTCCACTGCCATTATAATGGCGGCGAGTATAAAATCGAGATCCGGTGCAAGTCGATAGTACTTGTATGATGTGTGGTTCGCTGGCGACGTCGGCGACTACAAAAGCCGTCATGTGCGAGTCTTCAGCGTCTCTGAGCGCAGCCGGGAATGACCGCTCTGCTACCTCGTCCCAGGTCGTCGTGAGGGCAGCCGTCAGAGCTCACGGTGAGTGTTGTCAGGAGTTCTAAGGACTCTACAAGTATCTGGACCCCTTATTAATCCACGAAACGACTGTTAATGTTGTGTCAAAGTAATAAGTTGCTCCCAAGAAAGACTTGAGCATTGTTTACGTTTTCCGTACGGGTAGTAAATGTAGATAAACATTCGCCGACACAACATATTCGCATTTGTGTCAAGACTGTATGACGAGACAAAAATATTGTATCCATTATCGGGCCCGTGGTTGACGCAGTGGCTAAAGCGCTCGCCTACCACCAGGTGATTTGAGGTCGATTCCGGGCGTGGTTGGTCCTATGATTTGCGCTTGTGGGAATCGTGCCGGATGATCGGCGGGGTTTCTCGTAGTTCTCCTTTTTCCCCTACCCTTCGTTTCCGGTACTGATTTATACTCAAAATATGGCACACTTCGCCAGCGCTAAATACCCAAGCGTTAAGTGTTTACCAAAATATTTTCTCTCACTTATTCACCAGTCCATTGTTAGGTTATTTGTCACTTTTGGTCCAAGGGAGAGTGAGTGTGTAATCTCATCACAAAGGAGATTAAGCCCACCCCGGAAGGGGGGGGGGGATATCCAGTGTTATTAGAGTCAATTACGGACTTGAGAATAAGCATAACTGATAAGCCACTTGTACTAATAATGGATGCAAATTAACCCCGAAAATAGAAACTCGTTTATTTGAATCTATAAATTTTAAATGATATTAATTAGGAGTATGGCAAATAAAATACACAAAACATAAGCCAGATTACTAAGTAAAATATGAGTTCCCATTTTAATCAATAAGGGGAAAAATATTCTGAATTCTATTTTATCCCAAAGATAAGAAATAGAGAATATGCGTGCCAAACTTTGGAAACTTAGGGAAAAAATTATTTACTCAAATACGCCATATTATGCAAACATATAAAAATGGCCGCTATTATAAATAATATTAAGACGTGAATAAAGAGTTTATTCTGTCAGCTACGTAGTATATGTGCACTAACTAAGTCTAATCAAATTCGAAAAGGAATATTTCCTCAGATATTTCAATTATTCTAAATATAAAAAAAAACTGCCGTGTTAAAAATAAGAATATAAAGTGAATGAGAAGCGTAATGAAAAGGCAAGTCAACTTTCCAAGCATATATGCGAACCAGGATTATCAAATTATTAAAAATAGGGGGAAAATGTTTCTCTGTTACGTCAAAACAAAAAAAAAATGGCCGAATTTATGACCTTACAACCACATAACGAATAAAAAAAGCAAAAGTCAAGCCAGCTTACTAATTAATTATACTAAATTTTATGAAATTCAGAAAAATAATTTCTGAGACATGGCATATCAATAAAAATCTAAAATTTACCGCCATTTTGAAAATATTAACATAGGAAGAACGAAATACAGAAATGTCAAGTAAACTTAGTTGCATACGAATATAATTATTCTTGAACTTCGGCAAAACACTTTCCAAATACGTCACGTTATGCTAAAAATATGAAATATTTGCTATTATTTAAATATGAGCACATGATAAACGAAATACACACAAGTCAAGTCAGGTTTGTGTGTAATATTTGTTTACCAAGTTTATAATGAAATTCGTTAAAATATTTTATCATATATGTCATTATATTATGCTTAAAACATAAAAATGGCTACTATTGTAAAACAATAAATACTTGATGAATGTAATACAAAATATTCAAGTCAACTTTGTATGAAGTATGTGCGTACCAAGTTTGATAAAATTCTGATTGTTTCCGGACTACATGTGGGTGTATATATACAAATTTGATTTTGGTACCACAGGACATTTAAAAGCCTTGGTTGACAGTTTTATTTACTGTAAAGGGGACGCATTCTTAAAGGCTTGCGTTTAAAGTTAATAAGAATTTCCATTAAAAGTGTAATTAAAATATCTACCAAGTTAAAATCGGTGCTCTAGTAGTTGTAGGGAACAGCGAAAGCGATGCGTTACCAAACTTAAATTAAAGACACAGGTGATATTGCTTAGTTATTTTGGTGAGGAAGGCACCCAAGCCTAATGTGAATAAACAATTTTTACATAAAATAGTGACAATCGGTTAGTTAAATATGGCGACGGAAAATCCACTTGTTATAGAGAAAGTAAGTTTAATTAGCGTGCATCTGTAGCATGGGTTTTGCCTCCTGTATTCCTAGGACGAATACAGATCCGTGGGGATAGGACCCAATAGACGTTGTCAGCCCTGCATGGCAGCCATTATACTTGGTGATGGCCCGACGGAACGCTTGCATAATGCGGCACGGCGCATCCTCCGGCAATCATGATGAGCGATCGACCGTGAGATATTCCGCGGCCTTCAAGCGCATGCGCGATCACCGGTGATTATCCCGCCTCCTGAGAATGCTACCGTTCAAATACCGCATTCTGTTCTTTGTTGAGTATCTCAGGGAAACCCCTGAAAAAGAATTACTAGTCGCGAAATCTCTGATTTTAAACGTTTCAAGTGGAGAAAAATCATGATATTACATATATGTAGACGTTAATTGGAAACATATTTCCCTCTTTAAAAAAAACATTAGCTAACACATGTTTTCCTGCAACAACATTTCAAAGTCAAAATAAGCGTGTTTTTATTTCATAACCACCGCAAAAAAAAAAAAAAAAAAAAAAAAAAAAAAAAAAAAAAAAAAAAAAAAAAAAAAAAAAAAAAAACAAAAAAAGGAAACGAAGTAGTTTACATTGAAACTTCATGTCACAATTAATTTTTTTTATTGCAGAAATTGGAATTTTCACTGATTGATATCATAGGAAAACTGGCCAAGTTCAAATCTTTTTACCAGGAAAATGTACGGTCAAGTAACTTCTACACTTCCACACAAACATAAAATTACGAACTTAAGTTTTGCAGTGAACTGAACTGAATAAGTAGGCGTTAACTTAATTGGCACCATGAGACTTCTCAAGTCAGTTGATCGTGCCAGTCTGGGTAATGTCAAGATAGGTGACTCAATTATTCCTTTTAGCAGACATGTTTAGCGTTTACGTGGACTTTACATTGAACTGGTCAAATACAGTGGACCCATATATGTAAAAAAATGCACGGCTCCTTACACTCTTTAAGAAAGCTGAAACGTTTTCTCACAGAATACGTAAAAAAGTTGCTGGTACAATCACTTCTCATTCCACATTTCAATTATTGCGACATTTTACTTACGTACATAAACAAGAATTTGATGGGTAGATTACAAGTATTTCTGAACTCATGCATTCGGTATGTTTTCAATTTGAAGAGACGAAATCACGTCACACCGTACTACAAAAAAATTAACTGGCTGCGTTTAATGGAAAGGCGAAAATTAAATTCCCTGGTATTGCTGTGTAGAATTCTTTCTTATAGGCTACAAAACCTGAACATTTACACAAACGTTTTTAGTTGGTAAAAAACAAGCATAGTCGTGATGCAAGAGCCTCCAGTTCGAAAATGATATCAACTTCAGCTTATAAAACTCAAAGCTACGCTCAATCATTCACCGTTTACGTATCAAAAGCCTGGAATGGGTTGCCAGATGACCTAAGGAATATAACATCGACAACAGTATTTAAGAATCAAATAAGAAAACTATTACTTTCTATGCAACAACAAAATTAAAAAACCTTGTGTTCAATTATAAATTACAAACCCTAAATTGAAGGTTTACAATAGTATTAAAACATTACCTATTAGGTTGGCAAAAAAACTAACACGTTATTAATTTATACAGTCCATTATTTATGATGAAAATATTGAGTAAGTGTATAATTAGGTGTAAAATTCATAGTAATTTTAATTATGTAATGTTGGTCATGTATAATTTTATTACTACTTTTTATTGTGTAATTTTAGTTTACTATTCCTGGGTGTATTGTTTTGCTAGTTTTTTTTATCATGGTTAAATGTAAGAAAAGGCGCATACCTTAATTTCGCCGTGTAAAATTAAGAAGAAAATCGAATAATAAAATAATATATATATTTGTAATCTTAAGTAGTAATGTTATAAAATTATAAAACTACCAAAGTATATCTACATTGAGTGATAGCATTCGTCACCATCTTAGATTTGTTTAAGTTTCAATCGCTGTTATTTTAGATTAATTTACTGTAAAATGGAATCTTTTATCTTTTAAATATTAAGTGTAAAACATATAACATAGTTATATAATTAATTTGGCTTATGGGATTGACGAAAGTCGATTGAAAAAAATATTTATTTTTTGCAAACCTAAAAGATTCATTAACATAATAATTAAATTTATATATTAAAAACAAAAAAATTCAGCTTAGTTGTTTGTGCAATATTGTTGATAATTTTTTTGTAATAGATCTGAAACAATAAAGACTAAAATTTTATAGATATTGCTGAATGTTGCACCTAAATTTGGTAATTTTTTAAAATTCCTTAGGTAACCAGAATAGTTACAAAGTCAGCTGCAAAATGTGTTTTGCAAACGTTACGTTTTTAACTAGTCAGTTCTGACATAGAAATCTTTTTATTGTTACTTCATCATAATTGCTAAATTGGTGGGTTTCTATGACCAAATGATTGGTCACGAATGTGGCATACAGCTGTTATTTGGAGAAGTTATTTTTTTTATGTAAGTCATTTTGACTGTTATGAACCTGTAGACTCCAATACAATTTTTATGTTAATAAATCTACCCTATCCTTCAAGGATAAATACAGTAGGTGGAACCAGGGATTTCAAGAGCGCTTGACCGACCTATTAATCTAGGAAGAAACACCGCTAAACACGGATCTCACATATAAAATTAAATAATCAATTTAACGTAGCTTAATTTACAGAAGTCTAGATTTTCTTGTGTAGCGTTACATATAACAGTTTAATTAATACTAGAACAGCAGAACTATGCTGAATTGGCATCACTTTCCAATGGTAAGGAACGCCAAAAAATAAACCGATGGTTCTTCGACTCCCACCATTTTTTTCTCACTCGCTTTCTCTTCCTCTTTTACCCGCAGCAGTATACTACTGTTGGTTATTCCCCAATGCGTTACTAGTTATTTTCTGTTCCTAGCCATGTGATGCTACGCTTATCTTAGACATTAAACCACTTATCTGAAATGTTTCCTAATAAGTAACTTGTCAAACGTTAGGTCTATGTGTCTTTTAATTGCTGTGCCAACAAATACTTTGAAATGTAGGCTGGAAAGATGAGAAATAAAATTATTCAATACGTCAGATCATCAGAATTCAAGTAACGGAGGATGGGAAGGATAGGAAAAAAGTTGTCGATGATACAGAGAGAAACTCAGGTAGAAAATTATGCTTTGTCTATGTACGGTCTATCGAAAAAAGCTATAGTCTACTCTGGCGTTGATGTGCGGTATAACAGGCGTGGTAAATAGAATGATGATATGCCATATGGTCTTCTGCGACGAATCTTGCTTCATCTTGCAGCCTGGCTGAGCCGTTGTGCAGTTCTGGCCGAATCCTTTAGTATTCACTGCCATGCCAGCCCAGTAGTCAACGTTATACTACAGGTTGTCATAGGATCTCATCCCTGTTTGCACCGCGTCACTGTTACTCGGAGCAGTAACCATTACTTCTGTACCAGCCTAGGTTCCTGTTCAAACACTCGAGTGTCTGAATGAAAGTGACACATTACCTTCGAAGACTCATGAATCATAATTATACTACATTGCACCCTTGGTCTGCACGCACGTTGATGTGTTGATGCCCATCTAAAAGTATGGTCCACTGTCAGACTGGACTATCATAGAATCCATGGGATCACAACGAGTGAAATGTAGACATGCTCAGAAGCAGCAATAGTGAAGGTGCACCAGGCGAACTTCCAATATTTCATACTTTCGATACTACCTTTTTCTAGCAGTATTTTATTCCACTCATGAGTGACTATACTGAAGTCTGAGGGTCAGGTACGGTCCTCTGAGATGATTCGACGAGTTGGTTGCGAAAGTGACCGGGTGCAGGCCCGGTGAGTCTGTTAGGGATGTGGGTAGTGCCCCGACTAAAACCAAGAGGAGACTGATCAGGAGGTCTCAGTCGGGAACAGCAATGCAGGTATGATCTTCAGATGGGTGGCCTGAAGCTCTCATGGCTGCACCTGTTACCCCTTTGGTAGTTGTCCCGAGGCGCAATTTAGCATTCTGCCAAGAGGTTAGATGGTTCCAACTAACTTTTTGCTTGAGTTCAATGCGGTGGTCAGACATATCCTGACTCCCTGCCTGATGGAAGGCCGAAGCGAGAAAGTCTCACGATAAGTCCACCCGTGAAAATATAAACCCCTCGAAAGAGGAAATTGTGTGTGTTTGTTTGTGTGTGTGTGTGTCAGGTACGGTATACCGTGTTGCATGTTTATTTGTGTAAACTATCTTTGTTTGATATAATATCTAATAATAATTACTGTGTTAGATTACATAGATTTGTTGTTTAAATTCCAATTTATATTAATTTAATAAGTTTAAACATAAATGTGTATCTTACACAGACATGTATATAAATTAATTTAAAAAAACGCTGACTACCGTAAGAATATTTTTTTAAGTACAAAATTTTTTCACAATGATACAGAAGTGTCTATCTGTTAGGACGTAAATAAATTAAAATTTTCTTGAAGGCAAAATCAACATACAATTATCGTGACTATAATTTTGATGATATCTATAGTTATCTTTCCAGAATTTTTTTTCCTGGGGGTGAGACATGCAACAACACTTAAATTCAAAGGTTTAGATAGCTTTCGACGTGACAAAATCAAGGAAAAAAAGACCAATATTTAACTACGCCTTCAGTTTTAATATGCACGCAAGATATATAGTTTCGTTTACTTTAGAACGTCGTGTAATTAATGCCATAAATTACTGAAATGATATCGCCACATGTCATATCAATGTTTCAAATGGCCTATAATTATTTCAGGTCCATCGGACTTGACATTATCACATTAAGTTAAATAAGAGTCTTGTATTAAACGCTGAAAAATAAATAATGCATAATCGTTTCATGGTTGAAATTGAAATCATGTTGGGACCATTATCAGATTAAATGAGTAGATAAAAATGAATAAGCTGCCAAAATTGGAACAAGGACGTGACAAGATGTTGGTTATCGTTGTCCCGACTGGACGGTTCTGGGAATAATGGACTTAAGAAGTTATTTCACGGTGGTTGAGAAGATGCAATTTCTGCAGGCACTTTTTTTTTACACAAGGAGTTCAAGAGCAAGACCACGTCAAGCGGGTGCTTTCGCTCTGGACAATCGCAGAGGGGAAAGTCCATACGTCGGACGAGGCGGAACACAAGGTACCTCGGACAAGGGTTCATGGCCGTCCGACAGCTGACTGGCGGCCATCCCCGCTTAACAACACCTCGAGGAATCAATTACCAGGATGATTCGATCATTCTTGTTGTTCCTCCAGCCTCTCCCCCTCACCGACCGCCCCCTCACCAGCCACCACCACCGCAGGCTTCCTTTCAGGAGATCATTTCAATTGAATGATTGATATGGCCCGGTAGCTACCAGCTATTCAGCTTGCATAATGGTCCTGTAATTGTTCTTCATTCCGATGTGTGATTATAGTCGGGGTAATTATGCCCAGGACCCCCCTCCCTCCACATGTGCTTCCCCTCACCCCTTTTATTTTTCTGGTTCTCTTTTCAGCCGACGTCCCTGCGGACCCAACAATAGCGTAATGAGGGCCCCGGCGTCCGATCACAGGAGACGTTCTCGTACGAGCAAACATCGGCAGTCATCGTGCGTGTGCAATCACGCTCCCGGTTGGTCGGGGAAGAGTAGTAGAGGAGGTGCAGGGGCAGGACTGCCAAATTACAAACCCGGCGGGCGATGGAATGCGGACCAGTGGAGGAAAAGAAGCCGAGCTCCCTTCTCAGCGGGAGATTGTCTCTCTGGGTCTCTAGCTTCAGTCATTACCCAGCGCCGAGTGTTTGAGATAGGCAGCAGCCAGAGAAGGAGCAGGAGACAACGAAATTACAACCTCCTCGCAATCGCTTTCGCCGCCAACGTTTACGCGACTGGACGCGTCTTGCGACTAGTTCATCGACATTCTTCACGTAGACTGCACAGCATTTTGAGCTGCTCGTTCGGCCGCCTGGATTCAATATCGATCTTCGACTGGGTCACTAGAAAAATAGCGTTTGTGTGTCTGCGGCACAAAATCTAAGCGCTGACCGCCGTATGTAATGCAGTATCACCCCTACGTGCAAGCCACTCAGTGATTTTATATTTATATTTTTACTATGAGTCTTTAAGTAGTGTTTAAATTGTTGCGTTTGTAATACGTTTGGTTCAAAATACAATAAACGTGTTTTAATTTAGTGTGTGTGAAAAAAAAAGGGGGGGGGGGTTAAAAAATGGTGTTAAAATTTTCACGTACAGAAACACTTTCAGATTAAATGATAAAAATATCTTGAGTTTACTTTAGTAATAGTAAAATGGCGTTTACCACTGGGAAATTAAAGTTGTAACGTACTAATATTTATGCATTTATAATTAGAATATAAAAGAACTGATAAACTATTTTTAGTAACCTAAAAATGTAAAGAAACGTCTCATCCACGTGTGAGTACAGAATATTTGCATGTGAATTTAATTCGCACGGCGAGCTTTGATCTATGACCCCCTAATATTATTGCTTTCATTGTTTCAGTAGACTTAGTTGAAGGTTATTAGGCAAGTGTCGATACTTGTAGATACAAACTTTTGTAAGAAATTAGTACTTTGAAAATACTTTTGGTGACTGTAACGAAATGATTATACAACACCATTTAATACGCTTAGTGTATAGAAATTAGTTTTCTACGAAAAGAAACCATTTTTGATCAATTTTGTAAGATAATTATATTCATGCACGATTTAGCTGTAAAATAGGAGTGCATGATTGGATTTAGTTTCTTGGAGTGAGAGATTTTGGTCATTGCATAAAATCGAGGTCTTTAGCGCTGGTGAGGGGTGACATGAGGTGAGTAGGGAGCGGCACAGGAATGAAAAGCCAGGAGAAACGGGAGATTCCCGAGAAAACCCGTGGACCAACGGCATCAACCGGCACGATTCCCACATGTGAAAATCCGGAGACCGATCCCACCGAGAATCGAACCCGGATTGCCTTGGTGGGTGGAGAATGGTCTGACCCCGCGGCCCCTTAGTTTCTTGGACATACTCCATTATGATATAGGTAACTGTTAAATAATCACTAATAATAACAACAGAAAAACATAAATAAGCAGAGTCAGTCAAACTGTTAATTAAAGCGTACTCTGCCTATTTATGTTTTTTCTGTTATTATTAGTGTTTCTTTAACAGTAATCTATATCGCAATTGAGTATGTCTAAGAAACTTAACCCATTTATGTTCATGCACGCTTAACAGTTCTAAGAAATTAAGTAAGTATTTATAGTCTGTGTCATGTAAGTGTTCTGTATTTTGACAGTTCACTTCTGAGAAACTTGTCTGTACACGGGTTTGCGGAGACCGTGCTTTTCCAGGAAGCCAGGTAGGTTTAAGCTCCAAACAAGGGAACTGTCGGGCACAGTTCACAGAAGAGAAATGTCAAAATACGGACAAGTTACATGAAACAGACTATACTAAAGGGTTTCTCTGTTAATGCAGTCCAATAGTGTGTGGTCACAGTTTCAAGGTGAGGAAAAAATGTCTCTACAAAAAAAAATATATACTTCGAGTATGTTTCATTTTTTCGGACTTCGTGGAGATGTCTGATTTCGAAAGATTGCACCTTACATAATGTGTTGAAGTAAACCTTAAGTAACAATATTTTAATGAATATCAACTATAAAGCTATATCAAACAAAGTTACAACTACGCATTGCACAACAAACCTTCAATTGAAGATTGAGGTTTGTAAGAATAAATTACATATGAAGATTACATTTATCAGTCTGCGGTATTTCTCTTTATTATTGCCTGCGCGAGTTCTTATCAGATAAAACTTTTTTTACGTCATAATTAGGTGGCAAAATAAAACAGAAAATATGTGAAAACTTATTTAGTCTTAATATTAATTACATATCATAAAATTTTCGATGAATACAAATATTAATATCTTATCTCTCTAACGTGCATATGCGCCAAGTTACGGGTACATAGGTTTTGCAATTTCCTGAACGAATTATGACGTGAGATGATTTGTAGCGCTGTAATGTTTAAAAATTATTTACTGGAAATTTTTTTTCTCAAAATCATTGTTTTAAATAATAAAATTTATTTTACTTACTTTTATCGAATTAAACGAGGCATATTTTAGTTCTCCGTGGAAGAGTTTGGAATCTTGCTGTTAATTACCGACATAAACCATTCTTGCACAAGAAATTACGCTACTAGCGCCTCTCGTTTCCGATGAACGAACTAGCTCGAAGGCTTTCTCTGAATCATGCATATTTAACTAGTTCTATTTCCTGCAGCTTACTTCAGCAAACCGATTTCGCGTAAAGACATTAAATGGGGGAGAAATAAAACAAGCGACAGTTTAACACTAATTGCTTCCTGATTAAACACGTTCCAAGCTCGTAAAAATGTTTGCTCACGTGAATTTAAAGGTTCCCAGCATCTGTATCTCAGCCTTCAGTAAAATAAGTTTAACTGTGCCCCGTCTTACTGGAATATTGTCTCATAACATCTAAGTTTAATCCACAATATGCAATAGAAAGTATTTAACAACAATAAAATTATGAACAAGTTCTGCATTAAAATAACTTTATTTTTTTTTCTTTCAGCTCAGGAAAATTAACTTAGTAGGATATTACAGACGTATTTAATGGTATATTGTGACTCGTTGAAGTGAATTGCGATAACAATTAAGAGATATTTATAACATATTACCTTGTACATTGGGTACTCAAAATTTGGCGTAAAATATTGTACTATAAATTCAGTGCAATGAGAAAAACAAATTATTTGAAACCACTGAAACGTTACTGCAAAATATTTTATGATTTTCATAAATAAAACGTTTGTTCAACTGGATACACTTCCGACAAGAAAGTATTTTACAGTTCTACAAAGTGTTACATTAGTAATTGGGTGTCTAAATTTAGTCTATGTAAAGTAAATTGCAATAATGATAGCTGTATTTTTATTCTTACTCAGAAGGCTTACCACTGTGGTCTTAATGTAATTTATTTAGTTCTTATGGCGAATTTTCCAGCTGTATTGCGGATGAGCCGTTGTAAGACGGGCAGCCGGACATAAATTGCAATTCTAAAATTTAGCAGTCATAAATGATCGGCATTAGCTTTTGAGGTTCATAAAAAGCAATTATGAAATACAAAAACTTTTACAAAAATTTTCTTTTAGTTAAGTTAACGTAGTTTCTGTGAATTCTTCGGGTTGTAATTTGTTGACAGTTATTCGCGGTGAAATATATGGAAAACTCTTGGCAATTAGAAGTTAGTGTAGCCAAAGTAGCAGTCAAATTTTCAGTTTAGCCTACATCTTAGTCATTTCTACGTCCATTTAAGCAAACAAGTAATAAACCGAGTGAAAAGGCGCTGAGGTAAAACTCAAATTTCGCTTACAGGAGGGTCAATGTTAGATTCCCGTTCCGTTCATCTTTATTTCAGTTTTAATTTTATTTAATCACTCCAGACGACAGGTGCCAATGTTTCTAACAATAGGTGAATGGCCGGTTCTTTTCCTATTACATGACTGTCCGAGCCAATGATTTCCTTTATAAACATGGCACTGTGTTTATATTATATTAAATCCTAACGAGAGCAGCTGTCGTAAATCTGTCAAATATGGGTGTTGAATGATTTTTAAATTTTAAGCCAATTTATTCAAACAAAAAAAATTACGTCATTTTGTCATGTTATTGATTTTAATGAAATTTAATTAAGTAAATAGTTGGCAAAACTGTAAAATTGTTACGCAATAAATAAGGTACGTGGTAAAAACAAGTTTCAACACGTCTGTGTGAAGGTTTTAGGTAAATTTCTCTCTTGAGTTACTATAAGCGGATGTGACTTTAAACACGTAGGGTGACTTTAAGACATTACAAAAAACGATTTTTATGATATCCCTGAATAAAAATATTTACTTGTGATAAATTCCGAACTATAAGTAGGCTATAAAAGTCAAATAATTACTATTTTCTAACAGCTGACTATTATGAAAAATATAAGTACTAAAGAAGTGCATTAAAGTTACTCCAAGTGTCCAAAGTCACCCCCACTTACGGTATCTTATATAACTATATAAATATATATAACTATATATATATATATATGCAAACATACAGGATGTCCAGAAACAAACGCCTAATAAGCACATACCACACGAATCCTGGGTTAAATTGGAGACGAAAATGTTGTAGGCAAAATGTTGTACGACGACATTTTATGTACGCAATTTAGCAACACTGCAAGGAGATAGTCCCCTCTTGCGCTCCACGATCAGGTATTTTTTATGTATGTTAAGTCAAGTAAACATAAAATAATTTTTGTACTGCTTTTTTTTTTTTAACTTGGACCAATAATACGCAGAAGTAATATATCTGTAAAGCGCAAGATGGGAGTATGTGCAGTGCTATGTTGCCACATTTTGGCATCGAGAAACACTTTGCCACTAAAATTGTCGTCTCTATTTTAGCCCAGGATTCGCGTGGTTGGCTTATTAGGCGTTTGTTTCCAGACATCCTGTATGTATAAATTGCATATCAGTGTAAACACGATCCCGTCGGCCCGTGGCTTTAAGCTTTTCGCACTTGCCTGGCTAGATGTAAAAGTTCCTTCGGTAAATATATGTTGATGCTAATTGATTAAATAATGATTTAATGTAAGAAGTTTCAGATGTATGAAAATTCTATAGATTATTGCCAATAATTACTAACGTCAGAGGTTATTAATATTACCTACACCTCAAGACGTGTTAACAAATCTCTATCAATTCGCTTACAACGGTCAGAATATCTTCATAGGTCATTCAGGATAATGTGAGCACTAAATATTTAAATTTGAAAAATTCCACTAGGCGTTACTGAAAACAATTCAACATAAATTATATTTGCCTTACTGTTTGTATGGTTTGCAGCGAAATTACGCGATATAGTTCCGTGTGTTTTTCTATTTAAATGCAACAATACAGAAAAAATCTACCGAAATCGATACAATTGTATCTTATACAATTAATAAACTGTATCGATTTATACCGACTACACAGTTTATCTTACACACGCAAACATTAAGTGACGTGTTCAGAGAGGTTAGATATAGTCCGTCGTTAGCAGTTACGCGCGGAAAGATACGAATTATCTGAAAATAGTACTTAGCAGGGTTTTTAAAGTGCTCGCTTTACCCCGAACCGCATATAATCTCTTTCATTATGTGATGTGGATAATTGAAGAACAGCAGTACCACGGCGAAGCCAGGACGAAGCAACATAATACGTGATACAGAACTACAGAGGCGAAACTACTAAGTAAGTACGTAGCGGACTCACGCCGTGCGAGTTGTAAACATTGTGCAACTGGCTAGATACGGAGTGAATATATCGGCCAATCGGGGACCGCGGTGACCTAGTGGTCAGACTTATCACCTCCGACCAAGACGATCCGGGTTCGACCCTGGGCGGGGCCACTCCACAGATTTTCATGTTGCAATCATGTTGGACGATGGTTTTCTCGGGGATTTCCTGTTGCCCCAGCCCTTATCATTCCGGCGCCTCTTCAATGAGGAGTGTAACACTGTGGCCCTCGGGTATATTACTAATACGAGATTCGTTTTATCGAGCAATCAGCATCTTCAGACATAACCGCCAGCGTGAAGGCTGACCAACAGGAAACGTTCCACCTTACACAGAAGCCAAACTGACACTCCTCATCTAGACCACGTGCGGATAACAGACAAAAAAGCGTTCGTACAAAGCGACCTGCATGCTTCTGTATGCGAACCCAATCTGCGACGAGACCCTTGGTACGGATGTCGGGTCTACAGGTTTCTTCGCGAGTAGATGATGGATGCCAGCGGTGTAGTTTCAGAGAGTCAAGGGGACTCTGATCGCAAAGGACTGTTGGAAGGGTAGGGTGTGGGTCTGTGAGTTGCGTTTTAGTATTAGCCAAAACGCGAGGGCGAACAAAGGGACAGTCCAGACTTGAGAAGCCTAACATGTTGCAGAGGAGAAAGGGGTAACTGGTTCCTAACTTCCTGCCGTATAATGTTGGCGTCTTGCCCTTAGAGCAAAAATGCCTTAACTGCGATATCTAAGTCTCTTCGGTATTCACGCGTCAAATACGTGTAACTTTCGAATTTTTTTGGCTTTTGCTTCGTTTGATTTTGTAATAATTTATTTTAGTTCCCGTAATAATTTTTAAAAATTTATAATTTTGAAAAGTAAATATTCCCACAAACTATAATTCAAACAAAAAGGAATTTTATTTTATTTAAACAAATATATAATGTCTCATTTCGACAATATATCCTTATATTTATGAAAATATTTCGAATGAATACAAAAAAATAGTTCGCAGAGTTACAGAGAAATAGTGAATACAGTGGCATCTACAACCTATTAAAGTTGGCTGAAAACTGAATTACACAATACTTGTAGAGAATTATATTGCTACCTGTAAACAACGAGTACCTTATTCGACTTTTAAGATTTATCGTTACTATAATTACTTATCACTTAGAAAATATTGGTTGACAAAACTACATTTAAATATTAAATGAAGCAATGTTTATAACGAATTACATAATTGGTAATCTAGTTTTCTAATTACACGTTTAAACGAAAACAGTTTGGATTATTTCATTGTATTCGTTAATCTTTTAAACGGACAGCACTAAATAACTTTTGCATGTAAGTTACCGTTTCTGATAGTAGCATACACGCATAAGTAGGCTATGTAGTATATATATGCCCATATTTAACTAATCAACAACTTCCTAAATTTGTTTACCGTTCTTATTTAGGAAAATGATTTAATTACCAAATTGTTTAGTAACGACCTCAAGAGTTAACGATTTTGCAGTCTACTATTATTGTTATTATCTTAATATAACTTAATGGAAACTGACGCATATTTGTTAGCTTAAATGTATATTAATTCTACCATAAGCAGAGTATTGTTCCGGCAGTTATTTTGAGGAAAGAAATAAATAAACTCCAAAAAACTCGTCGAATACACTCTAGCGACATCAGAAGAACATCTCTTTATTAAGGATAAGAATTGAAAGCAGAAGAAAACCCCGGGCGAGTGTGATCTTGATTATATATGAAATATTTTGGCAGTCCTAGCTCAAAATTAGCATGGAAAGAGTATGTAAATTATTAGATTCATCACAAGTGTAGTTCATGTGGAGTTGACAATCGGTCATAAGATTGGTCTTGGTTGAATAAAATTGCTCGTTTAGGGGTTAGAAATCTATCGCCAGTAAATGTTTCAATCATTATATATGTTACTTGACAAGGTTTTCTTCTAATTCCTGGTGTAGTCGCCTGGAGAGCAGGTTAAACTTCATTAACGTAACTGAAAACACCAAATGGCAGGACAAATGTAAACAATAGATGTACTAAAACCCACACCAACTCATGATGCTCAAAACATTGATAAAATAGGACGAAAATAATGGTATAAACGCAAGTGTGTATCATCTACTGATTTCTTCGGATTTACTAAACTACAGAGCAATTATAAATAACTTTAACGGGTTTTTGAATTTCATCCTTACTGTCATCCTAAATTGCTTGCCGGCGTTTTGGTAACCAATGGGACTGGAAAAACCTGTTTACACGACTGAAAAACTTAACTGCAGCAGGTTATCACTCATAAATGCTTTTGACGACATTTCTTACTGCTACACTAATGATGTTACACCAATAGTTTTCCTGTAAAAGCTGCAGTGATTTGTTTTAAAGACGAACTAGCATTCAGGAAATTGTCTGTCAGTAGTTTATACTAGAATAAGGCAAAATCATCAAATTTGGACTGCACTTTTCAGCAACTGCTTTTTGAGGACGAGCTAAGTCAGAGACGAAATAAGTGAATACATTCAGCTTATCAACGCAGAGGTGTAACAATAGTAACTTGAATGTGGTTTCTGACTTATGTGCTGCTAGAAATCAGTAAACATTCAAACCATATCCAATCCGTATAAATTATATATAGAAAAGTTTCTCTGAAAAAAAAAATTGGTAAGTGTAAGTTAAAAATAGCTAGACTTCTTTGTAAAATAACGAAAAAATATCACCTTTTTTTAGACTTTCTTGTATCCGTGAATTGGTTTTTGTTCATTGTGTAGTGACAGCATTTAACACTGCGTGAATATATATTTCGCATAGAAAATTAAGTTTACGAACAGCTTGCCAAATGAATATGACCAGTTAATTCTGAATAACCTTTTCTTTTTTTCATAAAGTGGCACATTTTTATAATCGACTGTTTTTTTAAACAATAAATAATAACATGTGATCGCTCATCCATTTTTGCATTTACCGGAGCGTTTTAAAGAGAACTTAAAAAAACTTATACCCTTGACGTATTACAACAACACGTTTACAAAAAATTAATGTCCTTTAGATTTGCTGGTGATTACGCCGAGAAACATCTAGAGTTTGCTGATGCGCATTGAATTGTCAGCATTGATGAAGAACCCGTACAGAACAGACTTACAATAAGCCGTTGTGTCCGTCCGTCTGTCAATCATCCGTACGCCAGTCATCGTGAACAACGCCCTGTCACGTGATCAGCACCCAATAAAGTATTTCAAATAATTTTATTTATCCATCAAATGCTTGACAACTTCCGGCTTGTAACTGACGTATCAAAAGGACCACAGCTTTCTAAACTTATATGTAATGCTGAATGTTTTTTTCTTGGAAAACGTTGTTTGGTAGCTCGTAATTGTGTGCTCGCGTTGTACTAAGTTTGTACTGTTTTAGTTGTGTTTACTTGCGCAGCTGTTGTCTATAGTCACGAAGGTATGTTTTTATTTTATTTGAACAGAAATAGTGCGTTGGCTCTGAAAATTGTTTCGAGAAATCGCGTTTGTTGTGCTGACGTAATAATGTAATCCCGTTCGGATGAAGGACTGGATTTGAATGTGACAGGCTATTAAGTCTGCATTTACGAGGAGTCTTCGCCGATGTCGAATGAACATCGTAGCGATAAGAGCCAGTGTCCCACGCTTGACGGGAAGCATTTCGCCTCTATTCGCAGCGCGCCAAATTGGCGTGCAAGGTTTACGTTGTAGTCTTTTTACTATGGGATTTTAAGCGGAGACCAAAACAATTTATCCTTGAAAAGTATGAAGTGAAGACCAACCCATGCCTCCCTGCCTCTTGTTTTGCACATTACGAATTCAGGTAATGTTTTCGGAGTTATAACAGTCTAAAAAAAAAAAAAAAAAAAAATGTTTTTAGCTGTTTTGAGAGGCCCGAAAACCATGTTCCTAACACGCGTGCTGAATTTTTGAAAACATAAATGCATATTTTCAAGTATGTGTTCTTTTCGTAGATAAACATTATATGAATAAGTTAAGAACGTAGGACGCGTAAAAATTCACAATTTTATATCTGTGTCAAACACTGTTCATATTTTACACATCAGATAACAAGTAATTTCCCCGAATAAAAAAAAATAGGGCCCATAATTTTAGCATAATCACCTATCAAAGTCACAAAATGGCAATTGCGGTGTAGCCAAAATAATAAAAATTATTAATTTGCAGTAACAAGATAATTCTTGTCGTTACTTAATGATGTGAACTACTTCAAGACACTTTTTTTTTTTTCAAAAATTTATGAAAATGAGTAAATTTTTGCATAACTTTGACTTTCGGCTACTACTGAAATATTCAAAACTAACTTTTGTCAAATATGTCATGAAATGCATTGATACACTGACTTTCAGTTCCCGTAATTTTGATTTCATTAGTTAATTACTTTTTTTTATTTTGGCTGCACCGTAATGGCCATTTCGTGACTTTGATGAGTGATTTTGCAAAAACTGTGGGGCCTATTTTTTTATTTGGGGGAATGACGTGTTATCTGATGTGCAAAAGTTGAACGGTGTTTGGCACAAATATATTTAAAAAAAATTAAATTTCACGGGTCCAACGCCCTTAAGCTGTTTCGCTTAAAAAGAATAAGCGTGACACGCTGCAACGCCGTCCATGCGCCAGTCGAGGACTCCTCTTAAGGCAGTGGTTTCGAAACTATATTTTTTTAAACGCAAATTAATATATTTATAAAAAATTAATTCTTACAGTTTCAATACTTATATACCATCGTACTTATCAGAATTTTTCTGTTGCAACACACCAAACAGGATTATAGATTTTGCCCCTGATATATCGCACATTTTATTGTCAAAATAAGCCAAAATTATGCAAAATAATTTTTGGTAGCAAACGGTACATTACTTAAAAAAAAAGCTCTGTCATATTTGTGTATCTTATGGCTGTACACATTCTCAAATTTTTTTAAAAGCGTTTGGTTAAAAAAATATTTGAATTATTTGCAATTGTTTGAAACAAATGAAAGATCATGACCTGAAGCCGTATTCACAACCACATGTAATGTACGCACGTACGTAAAGTTCCTGGGATTGGATTCCGAACACCACAAAATATAGTTTAGCACAAATGTTATATTAGTGCAAAATACCGATAGTAAATTATGGCTTGTTGATAGTTTTGGAACAAACCAAATACAATAATTTACGACATAAATAGGAGGTATTTAAAAGGTATTATTAATACTGAATTTAGTTTGACGTTCTTACTGTTGCTGATAAGCTGGATTCGCAACCACCGCTTAGCGTGCGTACGTAAAGAGTAGAAAGTTTACTTACCTACGCTACGTGGTGATGTGAATGCTTCCATACAGCGTTCGTGTATCTGTATTTTCACACACGTACGCTAAGTGTTGGTCGTGAATCCATCCTCACTCTAGTGGCACCTTCGTCCCAGCGCCTAAGTCCACTGTTACACTGTCACAGGAGGGCATCCCTAATCCGAGAGATTTCCTCTAGGGTGGCGCAAACCTCCCGAAAAAGGAAGAATTGTGTCGTGAATCGGAAGATGAAGGGAGGGGACGAGGGCTGAGTCAGTGGCAAACAATACGGATATATGTTGCTTAATTTACCACATTAGTCCCACGGCCTGGGAGGGTATGGAAGTTTCGGAAGACCAGGAGGGAAAGGATATGGGGTTGCTCCGAGCTAGCCGTTTGCCACTTCCGCGCCGCATGCAAAACCAGAGGTCTGAGGTGGCTACGTTTACCTCGCCGCCCTTTCACTTCTCCCTGCTAACTTTCAAAGCCCTGAGCGGATTAACAGCAATATTGAAGCTCTGGTATCATGCCGGTGGGCGAGGGAAGATCTTTGACCAACTCCCAATGCCAGGAGCCAGACCCTGGGAGAATAAAAAAAAATTGTTCATTGGAGGGGAGGTATTTGCTTTGCCCGGAATCACGGGCAGATACAACACACCCTTTGTTCTCCTTCGTCGTTGATGCTGCGGGCTGTTATGAAATTTCTAGGGCCACGTTATATGGGTGGATGTTAGGGGGCGGTAGTTAGGCCTATGTGGCTTGCACACACTCACTCACACACGCACACACCTCAAGAGCAGGAAAGAATATCTGCTGCGGGGTGTGGAGTCACGAGCGTTTTATTACCGACTAAAGGGCATCGCAAACCAAACACTAAACCCTGAATGCAAACAAACAACCGGCATTTGCAAGTAATGACGCTAACGGGCAGGAATGTTCGAGCAAGAATTAATTTTCGCATGAGCATCGTGATGGGATAGTAGTTCTTATTTTAAAAATTACACAATAAGGTGAAAGTGTTAATTTTTATAAGCGCGAGTTTACGACTATGATGAGGCGTAATTTCGGAGGAAAAACAAAATGGTTTACTTGTTTGTTTTAAGTAACTCTTAGTTATTTTATGTAATTTGATCCCAGTTAACAACTGAGAAATTTTGTTATTTGGATTTGGAAAAATTCTTGTCATAGCTATTTATATTTAAAAATTACGACTGACTACAATAAGAAAATGTAGCAAATTGACTAATTTACAATACTTATCTTAAATATTCAGGTTACTAGAATTTATTTGTTAGTACAACTCTCCAGCTTCTTTTGTGTCAAAAACACAACAAATAGTGGACTATAAAATGAACATATTTAGTTTTTTATTCCTGATATATTTAGCAACAGATTTGGAAAATGTAATTAATCGACACTAGTCCTTGATTTTTTCTTACACAAGGATGAAATTATCTCAATATTATGATGAAGGTGATAATAATACCACAATTCAAAAGTGTTTGTCTTTTTAGAAACCAAGTTTTTTTTTTTTTTAATTTTACAGAGAGTAAAGCCAACACTGTGTAATAGGTTTTTCCTAAAATAAATATTCGAAAAAATCGTAAAATAATATTAGGAATACGTAAGTTACGTGCAAAAAAAAAAAAGTCAAAGTTATTTAATTGATTTTACATTAGTACAAATGTGCGGGGGTAATGTTTTACACGTTAATAAATTTGTAACACAACTTATCCGTAGTGAAGTCTACCAATGAATTACAGTAAAGTAAGAATACTTACACATTTAATACATTGTCACGAAACCTTAGTAAATAGTCGAAATTACTATGATATTATGACACTTTTATACATTTGTTTCTTTATATCGCATCGGTACGCAGCATAACAAAATAACGGTTCTAGAGAATAATCTAAAGTTGTGAATACTACGCAGGTTTCTATTGCGCATCCTTTGTGTTTAATATAATTCAAGAAACACTATTATTCGCACAGTGGATCGTTTTCTTAATATATTACATAGTGTGGGGTTTTTCTAAGTTCAAGAGTGGCCATAGATTTTTTTCACGTTTAAGCGCACATTTCAGTCAAATTCTCGATGACGTTAAGGAGCAGTGAAGGACATGTCTCCAAGTACAAGAAGAGACACGCGGTGGACGGCACCAAGGCAGAGAGCCGTAAAAATAGAAGAGACATCTCCCGACGATCTAACGACCGTGGTAGCAAGCCGTAAATAGTGACAGGTGACGTGTATGTCACGGTGGCCGCTTCACCCCGGGGTCACCGCTAACCATGACAAATGAACACGTCGACTGGGCGTGTTCTCTGCGTTGCCCCGCGAGGAGGCAGGGGTGGCCAGGGCGCTCACCCTTAAGTGACATTTACGCCCCTCCAGTAAACTGTTAGAGGAGAATGGAGAGGGTTGGGAGGGGAGCCGTCGGCAGACGCGCGCGCTCGCGTGCGTGTGTGTGCGCGCATGCAAATTTCCACTTTACGGCCTCGTAAATCCTCCCCTTGGTGACGGATCTCGGCGCGCTCCGACGTACACGGGGCAAAAATAATGCAGATCCTTCCAAGCCTGCGAGCCCGGCCGCGGACGTGCGTTTACGGCGGGCTAGTGCCACGGAGTAGAAGAGGGAGGGAGGGTTACGGAGGGCGGAAGATACCGTTTCCAATTTGCCGGACTTGCGGGTACGAGTATTTCCATTTTACGGCCCCGTAAAGCGCCGTCTGACGATCCCGCCCCGTGTAACGCCCTACAGCCGCTGGAATTACGATCGTAACTTTTTAACCCCTTCCGCGCTCGCCTGCTCCGCGTCGCACGCCGCCTTACAAATTAACACTTCATTTTTAATGGCGGCGTGAACTACGGTCCGTCCTACACGTGTGCAGTGACCCTTGGCAACGAATTATTTTTTTTCCCCTTGATGCGACCGCTGATCTCAAATGAGACGAATATTCTTATTAACTCCTTAGTTCATTATGCTTCTATGGTCTTGTGTCATAAAATTTACATGTTAAATGGAAATAAACTGGTGGAATTCTAGTCACCTAACACACAGAAAATAACATTTTGTTAGACTTAAGTAACCTAAAGCTCTGGCCAGTAAAGTATTATTACTCAGGCATTTATTTGAATACTTCAACATTTCTGTATTTATGGGAATTCTATTAGAAATCCTACTTTACAAAAAATAATAATAGATATATTTTTATTGGTTACGTATGTTATTCGATGGTTAACAATTTATTTTTCTAATGCATTTATATAACTTTATTGTACACATTCTCCATGAGAAAAAGATACCCTATAAGTATCGCGTTTAATCATAACTTTACACAACAGGTGCCAATAATAGACACCAGTAAAAAATTACAACTTACATCACTGCAAAATTAAGTAGTTTATTCCGAATAGTTGATACAAGAGAGATTATGTTAATAACAAATTCTACCTGTGTTTATCTTAATTTAAACGGGCTTTTCCTCGTTACTTTCTGTGGAAGGCCATGAACTTCACAGGTGAAATTATTTAACTATCCAAATCCCTTTTTTCTGGTTATTTGAAACGTGCAAATCACATGTATATATACATTTTCATTTTTCTGACAGTTGACAAAAGCTTTATATAGTTCGAATTTTATTCACATTATTTGCGTGTTCTCAACGTACGTAAGTTTTGAAAACTTTGTATTTCTTAATTTAATTTAAGTGACAATTATTTTAGAAATATTTTACATTGATTTCATTAACTTTTATAATAGGCCCTATACTAAAATCAAGGCTAGCCGTAAATTACGGAGTAATATTCAACAGTTTTTCAACACGTTCAACCACAATGAATTCTTTTAATAAGCATCACCTTCAAAGTAACATAGCTGTGAAAGTGTACCCTTACGCATTCTGTACTGTAAAGGGCATTTCCACTGATTGGCTAGAGATGTTGGCTAATTAATAATGATATTTTTTTTTTTGCTGAATGTCAGTAAGGCCTACACAACATGTGAACAGTGGTATCCAGATTGTATTCAGTTTAGATTTATGTTTATTTATTGCACTCGTAGAAAGGTTTGTTATTTTAAGATGCATAAAACATGCACTAAACAGGCGTACGGATTTGTGTTAACTTACATATTCTTGTCTAATAGTAGTTTTAATTTTCTAATGCAATTTTGAAATGAATTAATTTTTGTAATGCTATTTGTGCATAATTAGAAAGTTATGATAGTGATATTTATGCTCTAAACCGTTACATTGGTGACAAATATTTATTTTGTAATTTAATAACACTGTGCCAAAATATGTCCAATTTCATGCAAAATCTCTTAACTTAGGTCTATAGTTGTTTGTTTCAATGTTCCGTAAATAATTTAACAAATTTATTTGATGTCATTTAATTTTGACAGTAAATTATGAACTAACTTGGAACTTAGGAGAACCAGTAATACTACACTATCGCCGAATATCTGCATCCGAGCCCAAATGAAGAACATAATTCTTGTATAAGAACAGTTGTAAATGTTATGAAATTACTAGCAATCTTAACAACTACAAAGTAGAACTTCTTTTCACATTATAAATGTTCCAAACTGTGGGCGCGCTGCTCGAACACATCCCGCACTTAGGTTTTCCAATTATATATTTTCACTTAATAATTTTTAATAATTACACAAATATGGTGTGTGTGTGTATAGGCCATTCACGATAAAGTGAGCACTACATAAAGTTTTCTTTTAGCCGTTTTGCAGCCGTCTTTGCTATTTTTAATATGAAAACTTTCATCTAACAAACAACCAGTGTAAACGTTTTTACACTCTCAAAAGTTAACATCTATTGGCCCAATAAAACATACTCCTAACGGTTTACAAGTTCTTCTCAATGCTCAGTTTATATCGGACAACCTGTACTTAAGTTTGTAGCACTATTTCATTTAGCTGGGCGTAGCAATTGTTTTAAACGACTTTACAATAAATACAACGATATTTCAGTAAACGGATGTAATTTTATGGATTACAAACAATACTATGCAGTTAAAAGAAAATTTACTACACCGGTCAATAACTCTGAAGTTAACATTTAATGTTTGTAATGTAAGAAATAATGAGTTGCAGAGAAGTAATAGTTTTATATCATAACAATCGTAACACTGAAATAAGATATAATTAATCACCGAATGCAAGTAAATATTCATAAAATTAAATAAATGACTGACATTTTATAAGGTATATAACCATATAAAGTTACATTATACTTACATTATTACAATATTTAAAACAACTTCAAATTATTTAAAGAAAGGTTTGAATGTAGTTCTAAGCTCCTGACTGTAGTTCTAAGCTCCTCGCTACAATAGCTGATAGATGAAATATCCGTATAAATGTGCCAAATATTTAAGCAATCAGATTGTAACTGTTAACTTGTGCTTAATAATGAATAATACAATGTATTTTCAGAAAAGGACATAGTAAGGCAGGTTGAGGTACAACTGAAGTACATGAGATGCTTTTTGAAAAATGTACTTAAAAATAAACTGAGACATTGAATGTATCAGTGACTCTATCAAATAAATAAAATTCTATTCTGAGCTGCTATACATTTCTCTTACACGCAGAAACTTTAATATAAGCGATTCATCGAATTTCGCTCAAACAAATGCCGCTAGTAAATAATGACATTTTCTGCTTTGTTTGAATTATTTAAATACCGAATGTTTTGGGGACGAACACTATTGCGAGCGATTGTTACATAGTTCAAGAAACTACACAAAATAATAATAAATTAATATTAATTGCGAAAACCTAGATTGTCGTTTCATAGACAAAAAAGACACAACAGGCAATAAAAATGAATAAAAAAAAAACAGATCATAGATGACGACAAAAGTGACCAGAGGCTAGAATGGACGTGAACACAGACGACAGTTAAAAGTTAACAGCATAACTGTAATAAACCTTCTTTCCTTTAAAAGGGTGCAAATTGACTCTAAAAGTTATAAATTTCTTAACTCTCGTGGTATCTTCCAGCATGTTTGACCTATAATAATTAAGACTTTGGGAAGTAAAATTTATGAATATTATCTTGGCATTCCATGTTTATAGCAGTTTCTGACATCCTAAAATTGTGTGTTCAAATCGTGAAATCATAGAAGTTGGGTGATATTATTACTGTACATAACGTGAGCCAAGAACTTTAAATTAACATTAACTTACTTCGAACTAAATGTGTATAGAGTCCGAAGAAAATTTTGGAAATGGTCTACAGATAAGTTATTTGTGCAATTTAAAAAAATTCCAAGGACAACACTTTTCAAAACTGAACGGGTATGAACAAAATGCAAAACACTATAGTGGCTGTATTTGTACAACTAAATCACGTAGTTGAATGAAATCATGTTTAACTGTTTATTTAAATATTTTTGTGATTTTTTTTCATATCCAGCCACTGTTTAACTGTATAAACAAAATTAATAAACGTTACATCACTTAAATTTGAACTAAATGTCTATATATATTGAGTTTCATGAAACTCTGAAAAACTGGTTATTCAGATATTTCGTGTTATCCAAAAAAACTTTCGATTGTCACAATTTAGATGGTAAGAACACAGCGTAAACCGATTGCATCACTGTCATGTTAACTAATTAGGCCTACTATGAGTATTTAGTGTAATGAAATCCTGATAAGTGGTTCTTTAGATATCTCGTGTAGTCTTAACATGTTCAAATGGTTAACATTCAGAAGATACGAACAGGGCAAGAACAAAAACGGAAAAGATTAGTCACCTTGCATTGTGTTCGAGTTTGAAGTACTTATGAAAAATTTTTACACATAGAAATCCCGTGTTTTCAAAATGTGTTCAATCACCCTCTATTTGAAAGAAATGCATTAAAAAATAAATGAGCCTCAAGTCAACATTTTACGTCATACATGTGTACTAGTTATGATGAAAACCTGAATTTTGTCCTCATGTTATTTCGGGCTTCCGGAATTTTTTTTAAATACTCGGCAATTTGGAAATAATAACATAAAAACACATAAAAGAAGAAGATGCATGAAAGCTGAGGCAGCTTTCTATGTGTACCAACATTGATAAACTCCAGACATTTTTTTTTTCATATTATGTTTAAGTTATGTAAATTGCCGTAATTTGGAAAATATGAACACACGATGAATATAATAGGTTACACGAAATTCAAGTCAGCTTACGTGAGTGTTATATGTAAAGCCTACCCACTCTAACGAAATTCAGTAAAAATATTTCCTGAGATGTCATACTTTGCAAATATACAGGCTGGTCCTGAACTACAGGTACAAACGCAGGGAGGTGATTCCTTATGGAAAATAAAGTAGGACATATGCAAAACACTTTGTACTTAAGTGTAATATTGTGGGAATAATGAGCCGCAGAATATCGAATTTTTAAACCGTATTTGTTTTAAATATCGGAAACAGAATTATGTAAAACGACAATAATCTGAACATTGATTTGTGTTAAAATATTCTTCAAACCCACATCAAATGCTGGTTGATACCCTCAGCCGTTACTAAAAGATCAGGGGTGGCCACCATCTAAGTGGACTAAACGTTTGTGCCATCGGGATAGTGTAACATTTGACGATGTTTTATTGAGTAATGCGAGCTTTGTAATAAAAATGGTCCTATTACTGCAACTGTCTAGGGCTCATAGTTTTCGTGAAAAATGCACGCGAAGCTTTGGCTGAAGCGATGGAGTACCAGGAGAGCATAGGCAATACTACGTACATTGTGTTTGGAAGTGCTCAATTGTTCTATCCAAAATGGGCTCGAAAACATTACATACGAAAAATATCGTACATTAACTTGCAAGGGAGATATCCACCTTTACAATGCGACGTTTTCCGAACAAAAATTTGATCTAACAGACAATAAGAAAGGTATTGTGAATGATTCATTGATTGTAAGTATTTGCACAGCCACTATTGTGGTGTACAACTTCGAGAAAAACGAGGGGGTGGTACGGTCCTCCAATGTGTGTGTAACATGTAGGTATTTTGTATTGCTTTTCAAAGATATAATACAAATGCATAATAAAAGTCACCTTCATGCAACATGTTTATGTGAACTATTGAGAAGAAAGACATGTTAGGGTACACTTTATTGCCTGCCAGGTATGCAACCCGCGTTGCAAAGGGGGTCGTACGACCATAATTTACTTGCTGTGTGTGAATGCGGGTTACACGAAAGGACAGAATCATGTTTCTACAGATCTTCTGATAGTTGTATTCCAAAAGGGAAAAACATAGATTAACTCTTAATGATTGTACATTGGGGTTAATTTTATTGGTTTGGTTTTATTTTATTTTACATTGCAACTGCACAAGAACGTGCCTTGCAAAAAATTCCATATTTTCTTACAGTAACTGTTCAAAGTGGCGACCACCTACTTCGCTACACAATTGACAGCGACGAGCAATTCATTGCGTCACGCGATGCAACATGTGTGGGGTGTTGCGAATAGTAATACATGCATCAGTAATCCGGGCACGAAGTTCAGCTACTGTGTTGATCGGGGTCTCGTATACTAATGTCTTCAGGTGACCCCACAGAAAGAAAATCAGGTGGCATCAGGTCTGGGTAGCGTGGTGACCACATCACAGGTCCACCTCTGCCTATCCATCGCTAACCAAATGTGGTGGTAAGGTGACGACGAACTTCAAACTGAAGTGTGCAGGAGCTCCGTCATGTCGGTACCACATACGGACGTGTGATTGTAAATCCACATCCTTCAACAGAAATGTATGTATGTTCTCTAAAATCTGTCGATAAAGGCGGCCAGTCAAACGCGCCGGCAAAAAAAAAAAATGGGCCAATCAGGTTGTCGCCGACAATGCCGGCCCAGACATTAACAGAAAATGTCACTTGATGGCGGTGTTCAACCATCGCATGTGGGTTGTTGTCGTTCCATACGTGACTGTTTCGACTGTTGTGGATGCCGTGACGTGTAAAAGAAGTCTCGTCGTTCCACAAAATGTTGCGAGAAAATCCAGGTTCGTTTGCGCATTGATGCAGTAACCAGTAAGCGAAATCGACTCGTGACTGAAAATCAGCAGGTTGTAATTAATGTACCCCCGGTTCGCGATGAAAAGGGTGTAGTATTTGTTCATGCAGAACTCTCAACACACTTTGGCGGTTTGCATACATTGTGCGAGCAATTCCACGTATGCTACTTGATGGCGAATCGGCGATGCGTTCCAATAATTCTTCCTCAAAGTTGACTGTTCTAACATTGCGTCTCACGCCGGTGTCATCCCTGTTCGTTGTAAGTGTTCCAGTCTCGCGTAACCGTCGGTCCACAGACGAGAACATTCGATGTCCGCGACAATGTCTGTTTGGAAATGTCTGTGCATACAGACGCTGAGCTTCCCTCGCGTTACCTCCAGCAGCACCGTACATGAGATGCATATCTGCCATTTCTGCCTATATGTAACGTCTCTCCAAAATCTGGAAGACATGTCTCAACTAGTTGAGGGATGAGTGGTCTCCGCGCTATGGGCTTTTTATAGTAAAGTAAGAACTTATGAATGCCATCACGACTAGAAGAACATTGGCTAAAAAATATGTATTACTGTTAAGTCTATACAATGATCTATGATTATTACTTAGGATGCAATGTTTTTATAAAAAACCGACAGGTAGCATTTACGTAACCAGATCTTTAAAAGTGATCACTTTATTGTGAACCGACTTTACCACACAGCAAATACTAAATAAAAATTACTATGGAAATGAAATGACTGTAATTTGCTACAAAAATTAATTTTAATGATGCATTTCTAACACGATTAATGCAATAAAATAGAAACTCAACATTATCACCTGCTTAAAGAAGGATTTCAAACACTTCAATACCGTATCGGGTGCCCGACTGGCGTTACTTGAACTCTACTCCTCAGCAATCGCACCTCAAGAGCACCAGATGCTCGAGAGCCTAAAAGAGAACTTATCACGAAAGGGTTGGGAGGTGAAGGAGCATGAAGATGAGCACTTGAACGAAAGTCGTTTGGAATGAGGGTCGGCGGATTGTCGCGAGGGAATATCAGCCGACAACATAGTAGACTGCGACTGAAGATCTGCTGAACTAAACTATGGGCAAACGTGCGCCACTTTTCTTTATTCGTACGCAAAGCCATTATTTTCTATATTATTATTTACGAACAGTAGTCAAACATATGATACATGTTTCCTTAGTTTGAAAAATCCATTACTATTTTTAAATCATTATTTTTGGGGGACCTCAAGTTGGCTACAATCGACTTTCATTAGAATGACATAACTACAAAAATACAACCCGGGTTTGTAAATCGTAACACCAGAAGCATTCATTGGTCTTTACTACAAAAGTTTCACACGTAAAATTGTAGGGTCGCCACTTAAAGTCTAGTAGGGAAAAAATGAATGAAACGATAACACTTAAATAAATAAATATTGTATGAGGAGGCTATTAAATAACCAGGGAACCGCACGCCGAGTGCAGAATTTATCAATAGGAGCCCGTGGATAATCTACGTACCCCGAAGTATGACATGAAATTAAGCCCTACTATGGAAAAGCGTCGGAATGAGATGGCGAGGGAAACGGGAGATACCCGAGAAAACCTGGCGGTAAGCTACGATTCCAGCATGCTAAAATCCGGAGACCTACCACGCCGGGTATCAAACCAGGATCGTCTAGGTGGGAGGCGAATGGTCTGACCCCTCGGCTACCGCGGCTCTAAAGATAACCCTGCACGCCAGTTGAGCCTTTATGGCGTAAGATTCCCTGATTTTGACGTTTATCTTTTGAGAATGATACCGGGCAGTTCCAATTGGAGGAAATAAAATTGGTTTATAGGCCAACACAATGTTGTGTTGAAATGTGCACAGTTATTGTTTCCCGGAAGTGCTTACAGATATGTTTACAAACACGATTCTTAGGGAAAATGTCAAAATAAGCAAAACTGTGCTCTACAGACCATACTACCGAGAGTAGTGGGCTGAATCTCATCGCTCCCTTGCCTCCGCACATTAAATTCAGAATATTACATCCTGTTTATAAGCCACGAATTATATTTCCCGGCAGAGTTTCTCCAGACTTTTGTGTGTGGGAAGCTGGACGGTCGTTGAATTTGGTCTCATAGTTTTCTGTGGGCGCTCCAGTTAAGGTGCGATTGACACCGGGCCAGCCGCTCGGGGGTGCGTCGCTAGCTGCTGCGCATGCGTAGTACGGAAGGGCGACTCAAATATTCTGTACTGCGCATGCGCAGCAGCTAGCGACGCGCGGGCGCGCGGCTAATGTCGTACGAGTCGCGCCGTAGGAATCATACTTAAAAGCCTTTTTAACGTCATGCCGTTCTTACAAGGCTAAGCGCTGATCAAGTCTATATGTACTGCACGTTTATACGCACAGCCACACACAAACTGATAAATTCTGCTACCATCCTGGAATTATTGTTAAAGCGATCTTGGTTATATTTTAAGCCAAAGCTAATAAGTAATTTTTTTCAGATTTATGAAAAAAAAAGGCAAACAATTTTTTTAACATAATGTATTGAAAAAATTTATTACAAAGAGAAGTCATAAGAAGGACAGTTGTATGTAGGCGTATTCCTAAATAATACACCGTTCGTTCGCGGAAAGTTTTATTGCTTCAATATAGTTTGTTTTCATAACAAAATTAGTAGTATTTTGGAAGCAAAGATCTGAAAATATTTGCGGTTTATATCTACAAAAGCAATTAGGCACAGATAATAATATTTGTGACTAACAGTGTAGAGATTATTCGAGATGAAAATTGTGTTACTTCAAATAAATTCAAAGTCATTGTAAAATTTCCGGGCACGAGCACTGAACTTTAGGATTTAGTTGACATATTTTCAGATACATTTTTCTATAAACATTTAGTACTAACTTCAAACGTATTTCCACTACAACGGTTACAGCCAGAAGTATATATATTTACTTAAAATTTATATATACATATATTAACTCTGTTGTTTCTGAGGTATGAAGAAGAAAATGCATAAACTCATTTTGTGGAAAACTTTTATGTGATGTTCTTGCAGTAGTCTAAATTTTGTGTTCAGTGTTACTAACGGAACCCATTATATATTCATATAAAACCAGATTAAAGCCCGGTTCACACCTACCTTAATTAAAGACAGAATTCTGTAGTAAGTTACTGCACGTAGTATTGTGGTATAACGTACGGTTACTACGTTCGTTTTAGCCGGAATTCCGTGCTTAATTTCAAAATAAAGCCGTCCAATTTTTTACGTGCACGCGCAATGCACAGATTTTCGGCTACCAAAATCTTTTAAATGTAAATAATTTTTTTTTTCGTTGTGATCGCACGGACTTCGGATTTTGCAAAACCTAAATAAATCAAGAGTTTCAATTGTTTGGCAGCTACACGAGCGTCTAGTAGGTGAAAATGCTCTCGGGAATTCTACAGTCTTTATTTATGGAGTATAACAAGCAATACAACAAATATGTTTCTCTCCTTTATGTGTTGAAGTTATCAATAAACAGTGATAGTGAGTACACAGCTCAGAAGTTATGCAACAGAACGGTTGTTAAATCTCAATCTAAGTTTATGTACAGAATTTAGGAATTGGGTACAACATTACGGATATTGGGAACCGGGCTTAAGAGGAAGTGTAAGCTAATCACTTTTTTTTCCTTCAGTTTACGAGCCACAATATTTGTTAAAGTAGTATTATCAAAATTTTCTCCTTTACAAGACATAGGGTATGTTCTTGATATAAACTTCTTGGAATAAATGATAATGAAATATTTCATTAATTTGCCATGCAGAACCATTGTAAGGGAATGGTAGGTTAAATCTCAAGCATGATTACATGTCCAAAACACGATGAACATGTAACACTATTACGATCTCAAAAATCCGACACAAATGTCTTCTATGCCATAATATTGCTACATTTGCCGAAAAATATTTTAAAACGGAAGTTATTACAGAAAATCGATAAATATAATTGAGCATAAAACATTCCACCTTAGGAATGGAGTAATTGTTCATGCATAACCTCTCAGACGATGTTGGAAGCAACGTTCATTTCACTTGCAATTGTAATTGTTTGCGTCTGTTCAACGTGACGCAGTACTGCAGTTCCAATTCGAGAGTGCGGCTTCTCATTGGAGCACCACAATCCGCGCTGCCAGCGGTGACAGTACATCGTCAGCGGAGCCGTTGATTAATTATCGCGAACAAGGTATGCGGTGGCGTCTCGTCATGTGCATAATGCACTTGATATAGCTGATGAGCTGCTCTTCCATCACCTTTAGCTACACCGTATACGAGGATCACATATGCGTGTTCTGCGAACTCGTACGCGAACATGTTACTAGGTGTAGTGACAGGAGCTCGAAGGGTGGAAGGCACACGTGTAAACGTGATACCTCTAGAGTCATTTATCAGTACTTGGTTGCATACCTACACTGTAAACAAATGTTATCTAATTTTACACGTACTGTGTACGGCAGCAGTATTTCCACCAACGTAAGTGTACTTTAGCACACATATTGTTTTAGAATTTCTACAATTCGTCACGGTAAATATACTAGTCAATATATATAAATTAAACAGTATGTTGCATCAGTATTGCACATGATGTTTGTTCCAAATAAACATATTCCGTCAGATAAAAATAGATGTTAACTTGTAATTTTACAGACGCGACATGTAAACATAGTATCTCTTACACTGCAATAATTATAATAATCACTGGGCTTTTAGAAAACTTCCAATCACTTAGAAAGTATTAGAGTTCCTACTGGGATTTGAAACCTAAACTTTTAGTTACCAATTCCGAGTTCTAAGCACAAGCCCACAAGTACAACTCGAGATCTAAGTGCTACCTATGGATTACATGGTATTTAACTTTGTTGTTGCCAATTTACTGCCGTTTATGCTACCTACACTAGCGTTCCCATCTGAAATTTAGCTTGGACATTACCACTTTTCCTTTCTTTTTAACCATAAATTTTCGAACGTGTACTTCAGTTTCACCATAAAAAAAGAAAAGTGCAACAAAAGAGCAACTAAAAATACTTTTAACGATTTGCGTTGTTCGTTAAACTACTAACACTAAGAAATTATTTATAATTTTCATGAACAATTTTCGGTAACTTGTCACTGCACAATTTTGGTATTTGTCAAAATTTAGCTTATTTGAGTTCCACCTTGTAACAGAAGCTTCTACGTAAGCTCATATTTATATGCCTATGTTGTTATTACCTACCCCAAAATCACGAGATAGTGTACGAACGTTATAACCCAAACATAAGTATTTAAGCCATTGTTAACGACGATTCGCTTTTATTTCAATCTAAATCTCGAATGTTTTGCTGTAGGATACGACGTTTTTAATGTAACTACTGTAGCTTCTTATACAATTCATACAGATAATTAGAAAATTTCACAGACATGGACGGGAGAATGTGTGAGTGAGAGATTTTGGTCAGCGCTCAATATCAAGGTTGATAAGGCTGATGAGGGGTGACATGAGGTGAGTATGGAGCAACACCGGACTGAAGAAGCTGGGGAAACGGAAGATCCCCGAGAAATACCGCCGATAAACAGCATAGATCCCCCCCATGTGAAAATCCGGGAACTGGCCCCACCGGGAATCGAACCCGCTTTGGTGAGAGGCGAATGGTCAGACCTTTCGGCCATTGTGGTCCCTGACAGGAACTGGTGAGTTCCATTTCATTCACGGTTTGTTCACAAATATGTAAATACAAGTTCATGCTATTATTATATCTGTGAAAACACTCTTCATAACACTTAAGAGGCCGTGTCAGTGTTGCAGGTACATGTATGCAACCCGCATTAATTTAGGCTAATCTTACTATCGCTATAGCAATAAGAGTATTTTACATATCAACGTTATCCTTGCGCTTTATGAAATACACAGTCGTTCTTATTTTCTATGTTTTCTGCAAAATCAAGTATAACAAACGGTTACATTATCAACGCAATACGAAAATAAACCATTCATTACACTTGACTTCGGCAAACGCAACGAAAATAAGAACTGCTCTGGCTATTATAAAACGTGAATATAGCCTTGATATGTATAATACTCTTATGGCTATAGCGATAGCAATATATTAGCCTTGATTAATATCGGGGTTAATGCGAGTTGCATACACGCGCCTGAAACACGATCTGTCATAATACCTTTTTGCCAACATCGGTTACGCAAAAAAAAAATAAATAAATAAACTGTTACGATAAATTACTTTTCTGCTTACATATAAGCGCAAATTTACAAAACTATTGTAGCCGTAAAGTTGCTCTATATTACATATTTATATTTTGCATAGATCAATGCGTGTTAACAAAGACAGTACTGTAAATAAATACCAATTGAAGTAGTGACGCTTTATTGAAGTGTGATTATTTTTCACATACTCGACAGTTTTATTATTACGTACGTGTTTGTTGTTTATTAAAACGAAAAGTTTTTGAATCTTTCAGTAGGAACGTGTAGCCCGAAATCAATTTTAAAATATTTTTTTGTAAAGTTGTACTTTTTTTTATGACACATACAAAAACTTAAAACTTCCCGTAGTTTTCCACTATTTTTACAGCGTGGACACATAAATTTGAGACATTATTTCGTCAGCATGTGTGGATGAGTGAACCATCTGTTTTTTAATGGTAAGCACGGTAACTGTATGTTCCATGACATATGTTCCCAGTAGAAATACAATTTATTCAGTAAACCAACCCGCTCCTTCTACACTTCCTGGAAGTTTGTTAGAATGATTTACGATGACACAGAATATCCTATTCAACATGACATTTTAAGCAATTAATAATAAACATATTCGTTTCAACCGAAAGACTCACCGGTAGACCTTGGGTGGTTCTCTACCAGTGCTTCACGGAGCCCTTACGGCTCCACGTGCATTTCCCAATGGCTCCGCGGCCGAATTTTGACAGTATTATACAGTACTTGAAAATTAATTCGGTATTAGTTTTTAAAATGCAATTTGATACTCTAGATATGCAGAATTGTTTATTTTAATATTTTGAAATTTACTTACTCTGGGTTTCCTTTCTTAACTTTACTCCCTACCCTCTACACCAATCCTATAACATCTCAAAATACAGTGTATTTGTATGACATTGTGTACTGCGGTAGACTTAGACAAGGGGATCCGCCACATAAGTGGATTAATAAAAGGGCTCTGCGAGTCAAAAAGGTTGGGAAACGCTGTGCTAGGTACTCATTCTTGCCTAGTAATATTTCATTTTACGAAAAAAACATAATTTTAAGCCCAAAAAAATTTTTTAAAGGGCGTTGTTTAAAAACGAATCACTACAGATTAAAATTATCCACTACACAAATTTGCATGAAATCACTGCGTTAGATAATGTGAAAATGTGTGGATTCGTAAAACAAATATTTTGTGCAGTTCTGTAAATATGTGTACAATGTTAATTGGTTATGTACATATACACGTTTGTTTAGTTTGTTTATGCATGTGAACATAAAATATTTTACAAATAACCAGCATAGTTTCCAGGATTATAGAAAGAATGTCGAAATATTGCAGGTGAAAAGGAATGTAGAAAAAAAACTCTGCGATTCGCGGCTACTTTTTTACTATAAATTTTTTCTCCGGCCTTTGAACTTCCCTGCCGGCAACCCCGAGATACGACGTTATAAATCCTGCTTGGATAGGTCTATTCGAAACGGGGTACAGTGAAAATAAATAGCGATGTTAGCCCTTCTCTCGATAGTCGTACTTCATAGCGTGAGTACCTTTTAGCCTGTAGTGCAGCGATTTTTTGTAGCGAGGTTTTAGCAAAAAAATAATAATTTTTCCTTGCACACGTTATATCCCTGGAAGCTAGGAAATTTTAAGGAAGAGTGGATATTACTGTTACTGTATACTTAGGTGTTCAAACGTTGAACATTTGGGAGGGAAAAAAATAAAAAATTATAAAATAACTGTGAGGTAAAGCAACCGCAAATGTATCCATATAACGAACTGATTAGTAAAATAAAAAATATGTCTTTATACCTTCGCAATTATTGACTTTAAGATAAGAACTAATGACTATTCTAGAAAAATATTGCATTGTTTTTTCCTCCACCTGGTAGGCTAGTTTAAATATTTTTTTAAAGACGAAGAAAAGTTTCAAGAATTTACTGCATATAGTCTAAAATTATTTTTCTACACTCAGAACTAAGTGTGGGTGACCTTGGACAAGTGGGGTAACTTAAAATGCGTTAAAATGTTTTTTTTTGGCATTAATGGTACCTATGAATAAATAAAATTACTTGCAATAAGTTCTGAATGATAAGTTCAATCGAGTGGAAATTCTAAATGATGTAAGTGCCAAAAAAGACACAATTGAGTTCATTACATCGAAATGAACTTTGTGCCAATACCTATGTTTTGCAGTAAGAGCTCAGTCCCAATAATTTTCCAAATTCTTCTTACGATCGTCGAAAAATGGTAAGTTCCATTTGTACGCATGCTCTTGCAGCGCTGTTTGTTTTTCAAAAACATATTTTTGGCACTTAGACCATTTAGAATTTCCACTCTCCATTTACTCACAGTTGAAAATTATGGTAAAAAAATAGGTTAAAAGTTTCCCAAAGTAATCCTACGTTTCCAAAGTCACCGCTGCTTATGGCATTTCTTATGGGCGTTTAGAATAGGTGGTTTTACTAAAATTTGAAATGTCTGCCGTAATGCAAGGATTCTACCAAATACACTCTTCACAAATACCGGACAGCTTGTGCCATTCTAGGAGAACACAGATTTTGTTTCCACCTCAAGCCAACAGATAACAGCACAATACATTTTATCAATAAAATATTTACGCTGCCAACATAACAATATGCAGGAAAAATTATTTTTTCAACGAATAACCGTTCTTTATTGTTTCAACAGTAAATAAATGACTAAAATGAAAACGGTAGTACACAAAACACATAAAACGAGAACATGTGTTTTAATGAAAGTAATAATGTTTATTTATTCAGTAGTTCCCTGCTCACGACTCTAGTTTAATTTTCGCACAATTATCTTTGTTATTAGTCTAGAGCTGTCCGGTATTAGGGTATATAGTAGTTGATTATACTTCAGAGCTCGACTTGCTTCGTGCTCGATTGAACGGCAAGGCTGCATCACGAGATCCACACAACTTCGGCCCGGTGTGCGCCGGACGACCGCAGCACGCGATTGCAGCGAGCGAAACGGACCGATACCGTAATGCATTCAATTAACGGGCGCTGCTGTAAATTACAGTCCGCCCGCTCCGCGCCCCGTCTGCGTCCAATACGCACGTGAATGCTGCCCTGTGACAGTCACCGGCTGTCCTAGAAGGGAGGGGGTGGCAAAGTTTGGCGCGCAGATTTAAATTTGGTCTTCTGTAGGCGTTTGCCAACAGTTAAGGGAGTGGAAAACCATAATTTTACGTTCGTATTAAATAGTGTTCGTTTTGAAGACGTTACATACGAGTACATTTTCCTCTCATAAAAAAATTCTCAGTCAGGTTTCCCATAGTGGCATTTTATAAAGTAAAAATTGCATTATTTTTACTTCATGCACACTGAGAAAACAAAAAATCCAAACAAAAATTAAATAATTCACATTGAAACTTCATGTTACACACATAAAAACACATTAAAAATAATTTTGCATTAAAAAAGTAGCATTAACTTTCAATTGCAGAAAGTTTTTAACATTAACAAATATTTTATAATGAATACTAATAAATTTAAGAGTCGTTGTCCGATGCAGTTTCAACGTCAATTATTTATTTATTATTTTTTTCTGTGGTATTCAAATAAAAACATGCAAACTTTGACTTTGAAATGCCATTCCGGAAAAAAAAATATTTTTATTTTAATTTTATGTGAGAGAAAAATTTACTCCGAAGTCACGTCTACCAAATTAACACTATTTCATAAACATATAAAATTGTTTATTTCGCCCCACTTAAAAATTTAATAATCTGCTATACCTAGAAAGGTTCTTTTAATAATGTTATCTGATTTTCTAGAGAACCATTGCCTAATGGGCCGGATATACCTCTAGATTTGGACCTAGAGGGCATCTTTCACGTGGACGAATTTTAGCGAGAAGAAAATATATGTTAAATATAACTTTATTGCTACCATTATTGTTACTAAAAGTAATTCTCAAATAAATACACTTCAATTAAGCTAAATAACTTTATGTCTTTATTACAGACAGGAAAAATTCGCGGGTTCACTGACACGTGAACTAGTCTGCAAGAATGTTTGTCAACTTAAGCAGACAGCAGATGCTCATTAGCTGCTTGCAGTTAAAGTGATATACGTCTGTATTAATTACATTTTTATTATTGGCTCAGATGCTTCCAGGAGGCGTCATATAAGTCCAAGGCCAATTACGAAAGTGACACAAACTTACAGTTCTTCGAATTCTAGCTTAAGCCCAAGAAAAAAAGCGAATTTTTCAGGTCTCTAGTCATTACTATATGTGTTATAATAAACAGCAAGAGGATAGAGCCAGGAAATTTTTAATAATGTAGTGTTGAAAATTGTAAAAGGACGCAAGTTGGTAAGGAAGGCTGTAAAAAAGAGGCTGCGTACGTGCTGATACTGAATGGCCTAGGACTCCTGGATGCATTAATTCGATCCTGAGTGTTTAGCCAGTGTATGTCTTAACATATGTCAGCAATTTAGGATTTTAACTGTACAGGAGTTTACTGTATTCGTTAACAATTGTACTAAACCCGACGACAGGAGATATTTTTTTAGACGTTAATTAAATTATTGAGGCAAATCTCATTTTGCCATTTTTCGCTCTCTTGTTTGTGTATTTGTTTCGTTTTGGTACAAATTTCTCAGTCGATTTAATGCTAACTACCGGATGAGCCAGAGACATTGCAACTTTACACGAAGCATAAAACTGGGTGACAAAAAGCAATGACAGAAGAAAAAATTCTGAAATAATGGTTTGAATAAATAATATCTACGATAAACCACGATTTTAAAACGGGCAAAAATTGTAATGTAATTTCTCTTTCTACAATACTTGTTATATTAAAAGCAAAAACGTGGAGTGCATGCAAAAGATTATAGTAAGGAGTGTACAGATCAGCTGCCGTTGAGGAAACTCACGCAGTTGTTATCATTTATTTTTTTTTTAAACCGCGGACATTGACAGCTTTATTTATGACACGAGATACCTGAGGAACCATTCATCTTCATTTTATTGAACGAGTTTACGACTTGAATAATACGTATTTTGTTCGTGCAGTTTTTTTTTCATAAATTGATGGCCATATAAACATTTCTTGATCGCATGGGATAACTGCAAAACCTTATCTTCATATTTTCATCAAACTTGATACACTTATGGAACATAGAAAGTTGACGGTTTTTTACGTATTTGGTAGAAACCTTGTTCAAATTTATGCGGTGAATATGTGCATATAGGAATACTATCGCTAACACGAGATATATAAAAAAACTGTTTTTGATTTTATAAGGTATTTGGTTTTAATACAAGTATAGTTTCGGGAAAAGGTTGAAATTAAGCAATTTATTGTTGTTAGAGTGCATAAGAACAAATACTTTGTAAAAAAATACAGGGGAAATGTGATTCTCGCCAACACATATTATTTACTTCTATGTAGCGTCACATAATGTAACTTTAAGGAATATTGAATTTAAAAGTAGATGACATATTTCCTGTCTATCATAGTTAAATTTAAATACACATCACTAATTACAAATATTTTAAAATGATGAAACTAACCAAATAACTCACTTTTATCGTATTTACCTAAAGTCATCAAGACGATGTGCAGTATCAGAATAAATTATTTTGTAATGTTTAGTCTGCTTAAAACTATACCAAATTTTAGACATATTTTTGTAGAGTCTGCAAACTTATCCTAACACGATGCCAAATCGTGTAGTACTAAATCTGAATAACGTTCTAAATTCGAAGTAATTTGTACCTGCAAATGGCTTCTTGGCATATACCTGTAATGGTGATTTGCAATTTATGCTGCTGCGTTAATACATACTAAATTGTCTTAATTTTCCACAAATGCCTTACTATTTTACAATTTCGATAGCTTCGATCATCAAGAAAATGCTTAAATGCTCATTTGTACATGATATATTTATTATGTAAGTATCATATAAATTTGTAGAGCCTCAGACTTGTAAAAAATAATTTAATATGTACACTTTTCTGTATACAACTTACAAGTTAGTCCATTTGTGTTACAGGAACAATTTACAAATATAGATTCTCACTTATGGTTACAACCCACTATTGTAGCTACAAGTCTGCTTGTATTACAGGAAATGTACAGTAGTTCACTTGTTATTACTACTTGTAGGACTTGTAGGAGGACCTATGGACAAACGGTAATCTTAGATTATGAACAGGTCAACTGCCGTTATAAATATCCTTCCAGACCATAAAATTCAATTACTGTTACCATATTTGTTTCTGTGTTCATTAATCAGAGCCTAAGAGCATCAGCGAACGTGTTAACTTTTCAGATTTTTTGTTTATTTATATTTATCACAGTTTACTGAATCCGTATAGGGAATTCAGCCATAAGCAACAACTTCGGAGGATATAATGCATTTTGAGTTATAAATTTCCGATCGGAAATTGGCAACAAAAAATCCTTACTGCTATTAAAAGCATACCCGTGTTTTCCATTCTCCTCGGACGAAGCTGGCCGACCGTAAATATTTCAAGCCCCATCCGAACTTTCAAATATTCATAGCACGTGGGACTGCGGGAAAAACCGCACGCCAGCCCTCCTGCGGCTGACCTCAGTTCGTCAGCTGGGGCGCGAAGTGGTGCCCTCGCCATAAATACGTAAACACCTCGGCCGCATTCAGGCCTTGCCTGCCCCTTCACGCCGTAATGGCAGATAAATATCGCCCACGGGACTTGGGGCATCAGGGGACGTGAGGTAAGAATTCACGATGGGGGAGTCATTGTGATCCCCGAAGGGGCGTGAGTATGTGGGTGGCTGGTCTGAATGGTTGAGATTGGGGGAAGGGAGCGGATGGATGACAAGAAATCATATCTACACCGGTGGGACTTGACCACGTGTTCTCTCGCGGGAGAGATATTTCCCTCCGATCGTCGGCGCGGGAGAAGGCGTCGAGGAGACACCAGGACGTGGGTGTCAGCTCCTCTGGGATGCTGGTGGCTGAGTCATTGTGGACCACCTCCTCCCCCCCCCCCTTCACCCACGGAGTTCCTCCTCCGCATTCCAAGACTACGTCACACATATTGTTGACGAGTGTCACACGAGAGCCGGGAACATAACTGTCTTCAGGGCCTTTACCTTCCTGTTGCGTGAACTTTACTGTACAACTGTACACTCTGTTTTACGTTGAGTCAATTTTGACATTTGTTTACATGTTTGATGCATTTACAGTCAGAATTTATCGTTTGTTGTGAGTTTCGGCATCAGCCGAGGTACGTGATTGTCATTTATAATAATTCTATGGCATCCCTGCAGTTGTTCTTAAATTTAATTCCTAATGTCGAGATATGCTATGGGCTATGCACACGTTCCTTGTATCGTCGATATTATGTATTTTACCGTTTATGAGAGAGTAACACTATGATGAAAATCGCCCATACTACACGAGGAAGTTTATGCAATTACTTAGCTTTGTACCAGGCTGGAAGCTTCAGAATGTCTAAGTGACAGTTCATGGCAAACTTTTCTTTTCATTCAAACCACGCCCAGTAGTCGTTCAATGGCTTTGAACATATTATTTTTAAAGCAACGTAATTTTTATATCGAAGAATTCCTACATTGTTTTGTCACAAGTATATGAACATTTGTACGTAACTTTCCGGAGCAATAAAAAACGTAGTTTTTCTGATTGTTGCGCCCAAAGGTGTCACAAAATGATTAGTGAAAATAAGCCAAAACCAAGCGAAATGATATTTCGCGAATGAACTAGTAATTATTTTGCAGTAAGCTAAAACAGAAATGTACATCGCATGAATGCTTTTTATCTTGAATTATTTCAAAGCAATCCGTTTGTAAATTTTTTTCTGAACCAATGTGAAAATAATTACCTAGCATGGCGTTAAACTACTGTCATCTTATATCTTATATTGTAAAATGAAGTGTCCTGACTGACACACTCACTCACTCACTCATCAACGTACAGCCCAAACCGCTGGACCTAGAACGATGAAATTATTAGGGAAGCTTCCCCTTGCCCCGTAAGCACCCACAAAGAATGTTTTTATTTCGAAATTCGATAATTAAAGGGGTGAAATGTGTTTTCAAAAAATCCCTGGTATCCCATATACCGGGAAAGCAATCATAATTATTTTAACTTCATATTATTGCCCAAACAAATGCATGTTTGTGAATTTTTCAATTTTGCGAAATTCGAAAATTAAGGGGGTGAAATGCGGCAAAATGCATTTGTCATTTATCCGTGCTTTCTCGTAAACCATTTCAGATAGTGAGGTGATTTTTTCTTTGAAATAATGCTTAAGTAATTATCTAAAATGCATATTTAGAATTTTTCGAAATTTTTCCTTGAAAGCTCTTAGAACAAAGCGTGTTTTAATTATTCCACTTGTCTCCTAAACCAGTGGAAATATTCAAATTGCTTTTGCTTTAAAATGAATCGTACGTGAATATAAAAACAATTTTTTTTCAGGATTTTTCGAAATTCAACCTTGGAAGCTGAAGAAAATAAAACGTATATTCAAATAATCATCTGTACCGCTTATACCCGGTGAGATATCGAGATGACTTTTTTGATAAGAATGAAGCTTGTGTAAATATCTACTAATCAAATTCTGAATTTTATGAAATTCTAAAATTAAGGATGTGGAAACAAATGAAATGTTACAGTCTCCCGAAAAAAGAGAATGTTCGTGGAGAAGTAATTCAACAGTGGTTTCCTTTTTGCTAACCTACATACAAATAAAACCTCTTTTGCCTGTAGCCTGTACATACGAAATAATTATCACGGCCCGCCTTTAAGCATTTTTTCAGGTATTGTATACTCTGTTTCGTATAAGTTTGGATAAATTTGACTGCAACTTATGGGCAATAATTGTTTAGTATTTTGTGATTTGTTGCACAATGAACGATGTTTTTAGCTCTAAAGTGAGCCTGAAATGTCCAAGTCAGCATTTGTACCGCAAAGTTTGTCTTGTCTAGTGACACGAATTAACAAAATCTTACCATAAGTTGTCAAATTTTTCCAAACTTATATGAAATGTAGTATAAAAAGTTTGTGGTGTGGGAGGGGTGGGGTTATGGGTTCGTATCCCGTGCATGACTTTACGATGGGAATTACTATGACATCATACGAACATATTGTGCGCGCTCTTCACACTGAGCTAAGACAATTTATTGTTCACTATTATTGAGTACGCTAGCTGTTAATGACTTCATCACATATTTTATCCAGAGTTACTGTTTACATTACATAATTTCACTTGGGCGAAGCCGCAGCCGGGAAGCTATTTTATAGAGAAATAAAGATGAATTAAAAACAAAGATGTTCTGCAATTAAAGTACGCTCAGCGAAGTGGACTGGATAATTCTATTTGTATTTGTTGTTTTAATTATGTACAATTAATATAGTAACACCATCAATTAATACTGCATTGAAAGGTACTTACTCTGTTCTATAGTACACGCGGGCGAAGCCGCAAAGGGACAGTTAGTTTAGTACATTTGTAAAAATTTAAATAAATTATCAATTAATCTGAGCCAATTTGATGTTTGCCTGATCAAAAATACTTCATATTGTAAAATAATAAATATTAAGTTGTGGAAACGTACAACAAACTATCACACTAGGATTAATTCCAACTAATAAACTGCCAAACTTATTATATGTACGGGAAATTTTTCCATGTATACACTTATGTGGACTCATTTAACCCACTATACTTATCTGACAGTAACTATAAAATACAAAATAAAAAATATTGTGATACCACATTTTATATTGCTCATTTCATAAATCTTCATGATATTTCGTAAGAAAATGTGTCCTTATGCATATCAAGCCCATGGCTTCAGGTAATGGCTTGACCACGGCAGAGAATTTGTTTCTGCCAAAAAAAATATACGATTTCTCCTTACTTTAAGTTAGATATATGGCTGGCTGTATGGTATATAAACAGTAAACTAGGCTTTCACACGGAAAATGCCTTCCCGTGCTGAACATATTTTGATAACATCACATAAAGCGCAACTGGAAATTTTGTTGCGGGTTACCGGCAGTTGACAAAGTATGTAAAAACATATAAATGTTAATTCCTGTATATTTTATTTTTTCATGTTTAGATGTTTTCGCTTTACAAGGCTCATGCTATAAAGGGAGCGGACTTCTTTTGTACGGCTCGGTACGGTACCACATGTTTCAATTACAGGTCTGGGAGAGATGTTGGTCAGCAGATCGGCGGAAGCACGATTTCGCCTGCTAGGCAGGAAATAACGCAGCCTTAAACAACGCGGCTCGATGCGGCAAGGGGATAAGGAGCACTGTAGCAGAAAAGTATTGCAACTCCCTGCGCGAACCCCAGGTTTACCCGAGTTTATTACTCCAAACACACCCATAAAGATCTCTGCCGCGGGAACCCACCCGAATTCCGGAAACCTTTGATGAACCTCCCCGCAAACCCCGTTTCCATCCATACCTCCCCTTCGACTCCACCCTTTTCTGGTTGAAAAAAAAAGTCTTGCATGGTAGGATGTGTAGGAGAGGGGTGTGTGTTACAGATACGCCACCGAGCGCTATCATTCGCTCTCGTGATTGGCCGCTTCTGCGCCATAAAATACCGCACTCACGTACGTGCATCCCCTTCCAGGAAACCATCCACCCTCTCCTTCTCCCTTCTTCATCCGTTTACCGCCAACCGTGCCTGGACCAGAAACGGATCCAATTTTTCAAATCCGATTACACGATAATTCGTTGGTAAAAAACTCCTGGTGTTTTCATTTCCGGGCCCAATATTTACTCTTTATTATTCCTTTATTTGATTTCTTTATATGCGTCGAGTTAAATCTTACATTACACAATGACCTAGTTCTCAGATTTAAATTGACCTTTTACAAAACAACATTAATTAGTTTCCAAATAATGATTATCATTTTCAAAATTATAACTAAATATTTTTAATTATATATAAATACATCATGATTTGAGCTGAATCATTAGACAAATGCAAATATCACGATTAATAATTCGTTGACGGGCTACTAGTCACTAGCCCACACTCATATGAACACACTCAGTGACGTTATTGACTTTGGAAGGGGTCGAGGTGACTGAATGGTCAAACCATTCGCCTCACACTAAGGCGATCCGGTTTCGATTCCCGGCAGGGTCGGTCCCCGGATTTTCGCATGTGGGAATCATGCCGAACGATGCCAATGGTCGGTGGGTTTTCTCGTGTACCTCCAGTTGCCTCCTCCCATATCATTCTGGCGCTACTCCATACTCACCTCACTTCACCCCTCACCAGCGCTAAAGTCATATATGTTAAACGTTGACCACTCTCTCACTATTGGCTTCGGGTCTTCGAACTTTTTAAATACCACTTTACAGAATAATGTGTACTTTAATGTTGACATCAGATGATTGGCTCATAAATTCCTTCAGGCGTGCCACGTAAGCTTTTGTCTAACAACAGCAGTCAAATGATGACACTGTAGCTTGCAGTCAAGTCTGATATAAGATAATAACATGAATTTCGCAGGTCTTTACGAATAACTGTAAATTGTGTGAGCAAAGAGTTTCCTAAATTGATCGAAAATATGGTAAATTTGATAATATGTGAGTCACCCTGAAAGTAACAACCATTATTTTCAAAATTATTTTAAACTTATTTTTACTACTGAAAAACCACATTGCAATTCACATATAAACATGACTATACAAACTGGGCCTCTATTTTAATCCACGTAAGAACAATCCCTGTCATCGTGTAGGCCTCTATTATTTAACATTAGATTAAAAGTTTTACTAACATCAAGTGTGAAGAATACATAAACGCATTCTTTTCATTCAGAAGTAATTGATTTTATGGTTTTCTTCTTATAGACAATTCTAAGAACGTCAATTTTTTGTTAATACTAAAATATTAGCCGTGCCCTATTGGGAATTTGTTTCATTATTTGGAAGTCGCTCTTATTGAAAACGTTTGTGGAGGTGATTAATAATAAATTGAGTTGATATATTAATGTATGTATATGTGTGTGGTTCCGAGGAGACAACTAAGGATGGAAACCATTAATCACATACCATTATGTTTCCATTTATTAAAAGTTCGCTTTATTTATCATTATAAGTTTCTCAGTTTGCACCATGTTAGAGTTTAGTATTAAATTTTCAAACCATTTGATCATGCTTCGGTGCATTTTTTCCTCACAATTTCGCGTAAATGTATGCATTTGTCCTCACCAAAGAATTGCCTTACCATTCCACCGTCCTCGTGAAGATTATCAAGGCATGATTACACTTTTGAAGGTTTGTTTAAGTTGTAATGTTAATAAAGGTTAAATTCCTCAGAAATGTTTGTCACGTGCCGTCTCCCGGTAAATGGTTTTACACATTCCTTAGATTATGGACTTAACGTTTAGTATATGAGTGTTGCCTTCTCATTCATCCGCATTTATAGTATTTGATGGTACGGAAGTCACAAAGCCATATCTTCGTTTAATGTTTGCTTGCTCCTTCTGAGTAAATTATAAAATACAATTAAAGCAAATAAAATTTGCTACGTTAATAGCGACTTTAAATACTTTTTCTTGTAACTATAAAATTTGAGCATGTAAGTGGAACTTATTTTATTTTATAGCACTATTGATGTGAATAATTACCTGCACAATATCCAGGCTCATAAGATCGAATAGGTTTACTCCTTTCAATATAATGTGCTTAAGATTAGTCAGCATAACCTTCGAGTACTAACTGAGAGACAATGCCATATTTCGAAACAAACATCACGCAGAAAAAAAAACTGGTTTTTTAGTGGCCACAAAATGTTTTGTCAATATGGAACTCGCAATTATTTTTTCAGTGATTACAACAATTTTACTCATTCAATGTTAAACATTACTGGGGGACCGCGAAAAATGTTTGTGGTCATAACAAAACGATTTGGTGAAGTCCATTATGACAAAATATTTTGTGGTATCTACAAACCTATTTTCCAGTTCAACATACTGAAATTAACCTATATGGTGGACGAACATTCACAAAGAGACATGTTTCATGGTTAAAGATGCTTCATGAACTACTGTGCATTTTATGATATGCACTTCCTGTTGATAATGTACTTAGAGAAGCGGGCGGATGCGATAGTTAGCGTGTCTAGGCGCTGAACGCACAGTGTGAGCTTTGTTACCTGCTGGGCGTTGTAATATATAAGCCACTCCCTGATTGGTAGCGTGCTAGCAGGCTCTCTCGCAGCACATTAATATAAAGAAGTCAGTAAATAGCTGTAATTTTACTCACGCATTGTAGAAGAACGAGAGAAAACTGGTTTCACGATAGTCAAGGTAGTCCCATGTTTACAATTCATTAGGCTAACATTTACAGAATAAGAGAAGATTTACGAACAGAAATTATACTTTTAATCAAATTTATTTCAAGTGAGCACAAGAGCCCATACGACGAATTACTTCATACAACCATAACGTATTTTTTAATTATAAGTGCTACAAATATTTTTCATTTGTTACCTTTTAATGCTTAAAATTAATACGTAAATCCATTCTACACAGTCCGTATCCACCATAATCTAGAGATATAAAACTGACAGAAGTTTGATACTACTTATGTGGGAATTAATATTTTCCAAACTAATAATTTTGAAAGATTTATTAAGGTATGCGTATGCTTAAAGGACTAGCAATGTTGATTTATATTGTTTATGTGCTCACAATATGTTATTTTACAGCATTAAATAAAAATCTATTAAGTTTGTAACCAGGCTGTAATTATTTTTTCGCTAAAATTATTTGTTGTTAACATTACCACCACATGTCTTAGCGTAAATTATTATACCATAAACATTGCTAGAGATTTCATAGTGAAGTACTGAATGTCCTACCTGAATGAAGGATCATTAACAGGAATGTTTGTAACAATGCGTATATAATATCAATTAGTCAAAAGGGTTTAGATTACGTTGACAGCTATCGCTATGCTACTAACACAGTGCTTGCAATAAACTATTGATAACATAATCATTTACATTGTCTCATGAAGAAACACATGTTTAAAGTTTTTCAAGCTCTATTGAAACAACTTGATATACGTCCCGGGTGATGGCGACAAGCTTGTAATAGGCTGATGTACCCCATAAAAAACCCTACAGTTTGACAGTTACAAGAAGAAATTTAATTTCAGTTAAATTTTATAATTAACTGGATTTCCCAGAATTTCGGAACCTCTGTCCATAGAGCCCACAATATTTTTTGCGCCAAAAATTAGCAACAGTGTGTTTCACCGCCTTATGTGCACACATAGAGCCTTGCTTCATGGTCAGTGATTGGATGTTTTTAACTATCAGCTTCTGGGTTCTACCCGCAAATCACAGACGTGTGGTGTCGCAGTTCGCTTGTTCCTGTTGGCTCAGTCAAATGAAGTACGTCTGTGTAATAATACATTCCGTCAATAACCATGAATCAAAGCTTCGTATAAGCACAAACTGTTGCAGAATTATTTTCGCGAAAAATGGTGGGCTCTAACTATCCATCATAAATAGAGCCAGGATTTTACGGTGGACAGATTTTTGCATCAAGTGCTGGTTTCACTGCCTTACGTGCACATGTACAGCTCTGCTTTATGGTCTGTGATTGGACGATTTAACTCTCGTTTGTCTTGGAGTTATACTGACAAATCACTGATGTATTGTGTCACAATGGTCTTATTCTTATGGGTGCAGTCAAACGAGAGACCGTGTCTGCATAAAAACACGCTGCCAATAACCGCGGAACAGAGTTGCTGGTGCGAACGTAAGGCATTGATACAAAACTTTGCAAACATATTTTCGCGACAAAATAGTGTCTCTAATCATAAATGAAGAGTCATAAAGAGGTTGTTTCTGCGCGATTTCTGGTGTCAAGGTGCCTTCACCAAATGTCAGTAATATGAGTTATTCGCTAAATCAAATCACTCTAGTTGCTGTGACCATGACGCACTTGCCTTCACTGGTATAATCCTACTGCACGGGGTTTTGACGAAGCTCTAAATAACTAGAGCCGTAAGTTTGCTGCGGAATATGTTTGCTCCACTTTGCTTCAGTGACTTACGTGCACATCTGCAATTCTGCTTTGTGGTTATTGGCAGTGTATCTTTGTTTATAAACATCTGTCATTTGACTGGAGTTATCGGAATAGTGCTGTTGTGACACCGTACGGCCTTGATTTGCAAGAAGAATACCAAGCCATACGAAATTTAAGTTTCCAGTCACTGACCATGAAGTGCGCAGAAGGACACGTAAGGTAATCAAATGGTGTGAAAATGTTTTCGTCATTAACTTGTGGTTCTATAAATGACTCAATGAAACCTTGACGAATGACGCCGATTCACATGTCCGCGGCTAGCCTTTTCCGGCTCTTGCATGCATAGTTCTACTTACACATAAATTTAAATTACCCGAGCAGCCACTGGCTGGAACCAACACGTGACCCCTTCTCGGTGTTGCCTGGCAAAGTCTCGACACTCCATACCGCCAAAACACACATTAAGTGATCTGTTTGAGAACAGCATTCACAGAACTTTGCACGTGTGTGTACCCATACCAAGTCTTGAAAAACGTTGCTGGAAATGAAAAAGTTGCCTATATGTTTTTGTGGCCATTTTTAAACCTTTAAATTTTGCGACAGGATCTTAAAAAATATATTGGCGTTCTTACTAGACATCTAACAATAACAATACGTTATGAAATTATAGAGTTACCTTAGAATGTTTAAAAAAAGCTATGTATCGACGAGTAAGCTGCATGCAAATTAAGTATCTTGCACCTAGAGGTTAAGATGAAGCCTAAAGAGCACGCTGTTTCGTCCTTAAAGGCCTTGAACGTACAAAAAGCGTCCATCCAAGGTGGTACCTTTTAACGTGGTTACATTCCTAGAACTTTTTTCCTGCGTCTGAGCGCCGAAAGCAAGCAACCAATAAGGTCGAACATGATACGTTCAAGTGACACAGCGCCAGTATGCATAATGCAGTGAAACAACGTGCAGCTTTTCATGAACTGAATTTTTTTTCTTTTTGTAGCACAGTGTATTATGTTAAACTACGAATTGTGCAAGAGACTTTACATTTTCTGTATTAAAATCTAGGAGCACAAAATGAAGTTTAGAAAGCACCTGTATGCTTAATTTTCACTCACAAATATTATAATATCCTTCGGATACTTATATGTCACTCTAAAATATTCAACGATTGAAAATAAAGTGTTTTCATTTATATGGTTATAAGGGTGTTCGGATGCGATAAAATCATAATGTTATATTTTTAAGAAACGTTGTTAGTTATATAGTCGGTACTTGTGAGTACATTATACTCTTACGAAACAATTTTAGCTCTCATAATTTTCTCATAAAGGCGCGTCAAAGTAAAAAATGGCATGTTTTGCTGCCATGTAAATAGTGAAAACCAATTGACTACCGTAAGTGAAATAATTCACAGTGAAATAACATATCTGGAGCTACGTAATAAAACATTTTTAAAAAACCCAGAGAACAATTTTTGTATTTAAAAAAATTGCTGAATTTTCTACTTTTTTCCTGTATTTTTGAGATTTTTTAAAATTAAAAAATAACGTTATGGTTATTTAAATAACTTATTGCACAGCACATGGGATGTAATATCACAGTGAATTATTTTGTTTAAGTAGGTCAGTTGGTTTTCACTATTTGCATGGCAGCAGAACAAGCAAATTTTGACTTTGTCGCACCGGTATGAGAAAACTATGGGAGCTAAAATTGTTTTGTAAGAGGAAACTGTACTCACAAGTATCGTCTACAAAACTAGCACTTGTTTATAAAGATATAAAATAATAATTTTATCGCACTTGAACACCTTTAACTGAAGACGAAATATAGGATTCTATAATCACTTGCATATATTATATGTGTACATGATCATACGTCTCTTATATTTTCTTACAGTCTGCTCTGTAAATTTTTTTGTACGTTCACAATCTTTTCCTTCATGTACAAGAGTAGTTTTGTAACGGAGTGAATAATTTTCAGAGAGTTCCAAACATGTTGCCAATAAAGACTAGCACACAAATTGTATTTCAACGCAAACGTAAATATAAATTACACGCATGTTTAGCACCTATATAAGTATTTATGTTTTTTTTAATTAAAAGTTTAGGAGTTTCGAAACATCATTTAGGAAGTAGTTTCTCATGTATTACTTTATGAAGTTATAACAATTATCTTTTCCAAGCCTTAGGTTTAACCAATTGAAAGTTTTCAAACTAATTTTTATTCTTAATAATCAATTAATCTTAGATTGTGAAAAAAATTATACATTTTAAATACTTACGTAAGCATCACTCTGACGTGAACAACACCTCATTGTTGATACAAAGCAAATGTTATGATTTTTCAACCTTTTGGGAATCGAAGTTCGAAATATTTTACAGATCTTAGACATTTTTATAATTAACTATTTGAAACGAAAATCAAGACATTAGCCCGTTCAGTTGAATCAAAATCGATCATTCATTAAGAAACATATATGACCCCTGCACAGTATTGAGAGTTCAAAATTTGAAAAACATTAAATCCTTTTTGCGATAATTTCTATAGTCATCAACCTGACGTAAAAATTAATTGTATACCTTGACAGATTCGATAGATGTCTAGGATTTATCTAAAACACATTACAAGTATTTTCACTTTCTAAGAGAGTGATTTTCGAAAAACCCTTTAATCACATGTTAGTCTTTATTGGTGCCTTGTGAACGTGAAAAACACGACAAAAGCCCGCTAGGCTCAAGATATATCGACGATTAATTGAAAACATGTTTAAGCACTTTTCAACCCTTATCATCACATTAAGTGGCGAATTTCGAAAATTCGTAAACTTATTCTTCAGATATTTGATTAAGCATCAATCTAAAAAAAAATCACATCGTTATGTAAAAAAACAACGTGGTTGATAAATATCGATTATAATTCGAAAACATATTATTTCATCCTTTCTTTATCTCTTTGGGGCCGAATCCCAAAATATTAATAGGTTACATGTCTCAGCACATTTTAAATATAGCGTAGCCTATGATGGGCAATTTATATACTTCATTTTAGTAAGTCACTTAGTTGTCATTATTTTTACGTCCTTGTGGCGTGCAAATTTAGAATCTGATACGGTTCTACGTTAAAATTATTTGAGTGAAAAAACAACGCAATTACTAGTAACGTTTACGTAATAAACTCTGTCTTGCACAAACATTAACTACTGAATACTATTATTTTGAGACCATTAAAAATATTACTGTTATGCTACCATTTTGGTCTCATGGATAATCACACCTGTCTCCTTAAATAGTGCGAGAAACTTTAGTGATATTATTTTTTCGTGGAAGGAAAATTGTTTTATATATATATATATATATATATATATATATATATATATATATATATATTCATCAGTAAATGTCTTTCGCAACTCGCGTGCTTGATAGAAGCAGTAGAGTGAAATATAAGTTCTCTGGAAACGCTGCGAACCTACAATTTAATTACGTCTTAATTAAGTCAAACGCATGTTGATAAAGTGTGTTAAATTTCCGCAGTCTACCTTCATGAATTCAATTTGGAAGTCAAACATTTGTGTTAGCTTTCAGTCTACCCACGCTGATTACCATTTTCAAAAAGCTAGTCAGCAAAGGTGGTTAGCAGTGCCTAGGAAGGTCATGATCAAAGCGAAAAGTTAACATTAAGATAAAAGTAGTATCAAAATAACAGTACGCCTTATTTAATAACAGAAAATACTAAACAAGCACAGAAATCGTACCGACTTACGTCGGTTTTAGATTGTGCAACACTTTTTGTGAGTCTTATATAGTACATTTATGTTAGGTCGCTAATTATTATTTTATCTCATAGATTCAAATGCATACAAAATGCCAATACTGCGAAATCGCATTTTTTTGGAGTGCCTGTAACTGAAAAGTTAATTAATTATGCAAATTTTAATTATAGAATCATTGATTTATATTATCAACAACTAAACACAGCTGAAACATGTGAAATTTATTAATTCCCAATAAAAATAAAATTTTTAAGTCGAACTTAACATATTTCCATAATGAAATCAGCCCTGCACAGAAGCATAGGAATTGTGTAGAAGAATTACATTGGTATAAATTCGATGCTAATGTTAAATATTTAATTTACATCAATTATGAATTTTAAACGGGCACACTTGTAAAATAACAGTGTTGAAATTACACATTTCTGGATATGCGCCTTAATTGTTATTCCTAACAGTGATCAATAACAACAAAATAAAGCGTTTTGTATATTTTTAATTTGCGAAACCTCAATAATACGAACACGTTAACATAAATTAGTTTAAATTAAATTAGTACACAGAGCAGACCAGTGAGAGCAATGTAACTTGCGAAACGTCAAATCTACGAAAATGTTAATATAAATGACTATAAAATATCTAGACGAATTACAGTTTTTAGGACTCAAGTGTTCGTATGCACCAGCCCAGTGACAGAAACAGCAGTAAGCCAACGCTACACATGGACTTCTATAGTAGGTTCGGAATACAGTGAGCATTAAAAATAACCCTGCTATATTTCTATTTTCAGCTAATTCGTATCTTTCCGCGCGTATCGGATAACGACCGGAAATATATATTACTTCTCTGGACACGTCAATTGATGTTTGCGCGTGTAACATAAATACAGCTTTTAGTAGCAACCTTTGTAGTTTAACTAAAAATAATTTATTACTGACATAAAATACAAATCTTGAAATTTCAGTTGAATTTATTTCCATATTGTTGTACTGAAATAGGAAAATACACGGAACTATATTCAGCAGTTTGCTGCCAACCTTACAAGTTGCAAGGTAACAGTTGTTGATGTTGAGTTATATGCAGTAACGGATGGTGATATTTTTCAAAGTTTAAATCTTTGGTGCTCACTTTATCCCGAACGACCTCTAAGAGGGGAAAACAGATGTCACCTCCTCTGTCCCTGTTAATTTGTCGTTCTCTGTACGTGCCTCTCTTTATCGTACCATCAGGACTTCACGTTAGGTGAATTGTGGAGAGTAATGCATACATGTATTATAACAATCAGTTTATGGAATACTTTATAATGCACACCAGCGCTTGTAAAGGCGAATTCTGAAACTGCATAGGCAGCAAACAGCTGTTACAGCATGCGCCGTGTAAGTTGGCGGGTAACGAGTTGAAATGTGTTGCATGTAATATTATTACTGTTTTAAATTCGAATGGCAAATATACATAGGTCGATTTCATTCCGGTCTGTTGCTTGAATTCCTTGAATGTGCCCTTCACACAGTAGCTGCCACTCGCCATCTAAGCTGGTGTGCAGTGTACCTCATTTGTTTGCAATTTCTTCGCTATCCATTAGGTAAGATGGACAAACTTGGGATAAATGCGATCATGGCCAAGGACTAGCAGGGAAGTAACCTAATAACATTCTGACACTAAGGGGGCCGCCTATCACGTGCTTAAAATGCGTTGCAGGTTATGTTAGAAAACTATTCCACATGGGCCCATTGTGCCAACGCACAAAAAGAAACACTTCAGACAAGGTCATTGTTAAAATACCATGTTAATTACAAACACGGTTTGTAAGCCATCAGATTAAACCGACCTTTTCAGACTGCCATACTACAAGATGTAATAACCGCATGTACTGTACATGAAACTCAGATTGAGACGTACTCTGAACTTTGCTACAGACGTCCCTAAAATAAAATTACATGGCCACCGCTTGAAGTCCCATAGTAAAAATGGATTGGCGAGAATCATGCACGCTAACTCAGCGCTTGGCTGGCTGTGGCGATGCGGCATTTGATGCTCGCTTCAAGGTCGACATTACAGCTCTGTCGCTTTCTGAGCTTAAAACGTGCGGGTAGGCGGCGCCCTCTAGTGGTTCGGTGGAATCAGAGGTCAGTGAACTGAGGCTTCACAAGCAGAGTGAGATTCCAGGTTAACAACCCAAATACCTCTTAACAAGTGTAGCAAAATCAATTTTAAATTAAATTTATTACCTATAAATAATAGAAAGGCGGTAATTAATTTGTTCTTTTAGCCGTGACCAAACATATTCTTTATAAAACTCGTCCCAACGCAAATCGCAGTGCAAGAGTTTTCTGAGGCCTGCTACGAAAAACTAACAAAATTTTTGGTTTCAAATATTATACAGGGATAATTCATAAAAAATATTATACGTACGTGAATGGCTTGCCACTCAGGACAGATTTTAAACGTTGCATTTTTACCAAACCATGTTCAATACATGGCAGTACGTTTTGTCATCGACTACTGAAATTGAGATTTCGTCAACTTTATCAAGACGAGCATGATTCTATGAACTACTGTTGTCGATGTACAAAATAGTTTCGTTGATTTTCTAAAGAAAAAAATGTCTGACAAACTATGTTTGGTAGCATCAAAATGGTTGCATTATAACTGAAGGAAGAACGTGTGTGTTGTATGAACAATGTATAGTATGCTTTGCAAAACGCATGCATCGGTTGTGCATAATGCAAAGGTGTTTAGGTGATTCGCGAACAAGTGACTCAGCTATCCATCATTGAAGCCCGGCATGATATATATTTTTGTACGTCTAGTTACTATTTAATGTAAGTTATTTTTTCCTTCATAGCTATTTATAGCTATACCACTAGTGCTCGCAAAAATTAAAATTCAACAAATCCGTGGATAACTGTACAAGAAGAGTTAATATTTACCTGCGCCTGCGAGAAGATTTAAATAGCAATTATTGCTGTGCAGAAGCACTACAAGTGTTGTATTCGCTTTCGAATTGCAATTAATATTTGTGATTTTGCTGCGAAATATACTCGAAACAATCTCTAAGTGAATAGGAAATGTAAGTAACGATTATATGAACAAATCACGAACACACTCAGATATACACACACACATACATATATTTAACTTAATATTTTCTGGTAACAAGACGGAAGTTAAATTGTGTAATCCGCACAATATATTTAAAGGTTTATTTTTGTTTTGCAGTTATTCTATAGGGTACTATTTACAATTTAAATATCAGTAACAACATTTGGTAACTGTACGTATAAGAAAATGAAGTGACTACGGCCATTCAATTTTTTTCCAAATGCCTGATTCAAAGAGCTCTGTTCACATTAATAACATCTTGCAAACAACTTAGAGTCAAAGGCATGTAAATATCAAGAATTCCTATGCTGAGTTGTCTTGAATCTTTTGTACACTAAATGGTCTATTTTTTCCTGCAGCATTGCTGCCGTTCGCAGTTTAACGTGTCGCTGTATTGTATCAATGAAAATTATAATTAAATAGAAATATATTCATACGGTTCGTCTGTTCGTCTTTCACGCGTTCCTATACCATTCATCTAAAAGCGATGAAACTGAGGTAAGTTGTATGTACGCTCGCGAAGAACTCTGCAAATTTATAGGGTAGGAAAAACAGGGACACAAGGAGGTGCCGAGAAAATTTGTGGAAAAAAAATAATTTCGGTGAGTTGTACGTTCGCCCTCAAAGGTGGGTGCAATCTCGATTTGTTCTTTCAAGAAAGCCGAAATCAAGACAAAACGTTATTATTATTTTTGCTAACGAACGATACATTATTTTGCAAAGCGGCTAGTGCAGAATATCGTATTATTGCTCTTAGTCTTGAAATTTGTCAAATCGTCCTTTAAAAAATGTTTTTGAGTATTTTGTCCCAATGAGAAAATAAAACTATTTAGCGACACCTTTAATTATCAAGTCTCGTGGAAACTTTTAGCTGTCATAATGTCTTGTGACACGTCCTTAAGAGGGTGATAAACGGCAGCAGGAATTTTCAAATGCTTGTCGGCTCGCGCGCGTACATATTATTGTGCGTTAGACCGATATTACGAAAAGTCGACGGAAATCTGAAACATTTTTTTTTGCCAGAACTGCAGTTCACTTAAAAAGGTGTAGCGAGTTTTGAGAACGTGGTTAATGGAAGAGAGGGTGGAGAACATTTTCCGTTCAAATGTTGGTTTTTTTTTTTCTGGCATCAACAAAATTCATGAGGAAAAACTATTATTTTTATATAACAATCGAATACAAACGAAGATGACAGGTAAATACGATTGTTTCTATTTCGTGCATACTATATATATATATATATATATATATATATATATATATATATATATATATATATATTAATTTCTGAACTTGGACAAAAAAATCTTACTGTTATTAAAATTTGCAAATATTTTTTAAAAAATGTGAAATAAATTTTGCAAACAAGAATTACCATTACCTAACGCATTTCAAAATCAAATTATCAAGCGTAAACCATTTTGACCCCTATTCGCTTTCGCAGTGATGTCTAAAATAGGTAGAAATAATACGGTTTGTCGCCCTTTTAAGGGTCCTCTATGTGTCTGATGTAAATTTTCGCGATAGATGTACGGAGACAGTGAAGCGATTTAGGTACAGCTTGACTCTCTTGACGGTTAACGCTTCGCTTCTATACAAAGAGGGCAGAACTTGCCAGCAAGTAATATAATTCCACTCTTTTATTCGGTATGACTTTAAACGTGGTATTCATAGTCGAAGGCTTGTTTGGCAAATAAGTAGTACTTCATTAAGTAATGCTTATTCTCTAAGCAATACTTATTTCAGCTATGAATTCATAAACGCCTATTTCACGAAGTGAAACTTAAACAAGCATTACTTATATAGGCCAAGTTGTACTTGATGAAGTGACCAAATAAGTATCGCTACAATGTCAGTACCAACTTGACACAACTGAACTTGTATGTGAATTACAGCAGTCCTCTAGAGTAACTGAATATTTGGTTTCAGTTGATTGTCAATTCCACTTGAAAGTATTTTTCTTTTACTTTAATACATGTTCAAAATTAAATAACAATACTATGGTCAAAAACGTGTTATTTAACGTGTAAATGCATTTTTTGTATCCATGCAGTTTGCTAACTGTGAAATAAAACATTACATTCACGACTCGAATGGATGAAAAATACGTTTTGCATGAACACGTGCTGCATACTTGTTGATTAGAATATTTTACTTAATTGTGTTTCAGTTGATATTCAGCGTACGAATGTAAATTATGATGCTATTAACGTTCATTTATATCACTTATTATTGCCGAACCTATTTTGCTTATCAACTGGCCACATAAACTTATATCACAAAGCTGGCTTCGAGCACATGTAATTTTTGTGAATGAAGTGGTAAAGTGTGATCTTATGATAAGCTTTCTGTCAAATTCAAAACTGGTAAGCTTCCACTATATTATTGATACGTACACGTTATGCTTGGCAGAAAGTTTTTTTCGGTTATATGTTAGCAAATATCCATTCGTTTGCTGCAACGAAGTTAACATAGTGCTGGAGTTTACAATATGGTTCTAACATTGCGTCTGTTACAGACTTAAAATGAAAAGCTCTTATATTATACATCTTGAACATGTTCTTGATCGCGTCTCACGCTGCATTTGAAATACAGTTTATAAACGGCCTGCCAGACGTGTTTTGCCTACCAACTGATGCCATAACCTATCACACAACAGACTTTGAACATATTTGCGATTCTCGAGTATGATGAGATAAAGTGAACGATCTTGTGTAATAAAATTGAATGTTGTGATCACATAATTAGTTTTCTGTCAGCTTCCAACCTGTCATGTTACCACTTGACGAATAATTATTTTGGTCATAGGCGACGTTAAATTTAGTTCACTTCAATTAAAATATTATTATTCTTGTTTTTATAAGTAGGTCATAACAAAAACTGATGTTTTGTGTAGAAATTTACTGGGTGTAATGTTCGTAGACCTAGATAGGCCTAGGCCTATTATAATGGAATGTTAAACATTTTCAATCTGCAATGTTTTCATTAAGTAGGTAAAATTTAACGAAATGTTGAATTCATATTGAAACGGAATTTACAAATAAAACGTCATTCCTAGGTATATGAATACATAAAAAAATTCTTTAAGGAACCAAAACACGAAGAAAGGGTTTGAAGCAATATTAAGAAATGAGGTTATGTTTTCATAACTGTGTCTGTTTAATTTTTATTTTTCCATTTTGTTCCATGTACGTTTTAATGCTAAAATAATTAAATCACTTTTTTCGTTAAATATGTGTAATGAAATATCAATGTGAAGGAAGGAATCCCTTACATAACCTTTTATCTGAATACTATTCACATGGATTTAAGCCGTCACGAATGTAGTGCTTCTGAATTCGCACGTTTTCTTCTTTCTTCATTCTCCTCAACCTCGTGAACGAATTGTTCTAAATCATCCCTTTCGCCCAGATCCTTAACGGAACAAGACATGACAAACTAGGTTACGTAGTGTTGAAAATCGTACTTATAACTTTAACAAAAATTGCTTGAGTTCACTACAGACATGACTTCAAATAAAGATACTTATAGGCGTGAATAAGCACTACTTATTTGACTATAATTCTTGAGAAATAAGTATTGCTCATTGGGCGACTATGAATTCATACTAAGCACTGCATAGAGAAATGATACTTCATGAAGTACAAATCTGAGTAAAAATATAAGTATTGCTTATTCGTTGCACTATAAATTAAAATTTGTGCTTAAGCAAAAATATAAGTAGTGCTCATTTTAAGTATTGCTTATTTTCTGACTATGAATACCGTCCTAAGACGCGAACCTACAATTTCATAACTACGTAGCTATGTGCAATACCTGCTTCTAGTGTTTTTTTTTTTTTTTTGTGTTTCTTGGCGGTATTTTTTAAGTGTAAAACGGATGATTTAATAGGCCCCAAAATCCCGTTTCTAATAATCCTGCTGCATTTATTTTAAATGACAGGATCTTAGTTCCAACTGTACGTTATTATATACGTAGATATTTGGGATAAACTCAGCGGTTTCGCGTAAAACGACTACACTCAATAAGTTTAACATTGATCATGCGGAAAGCGGAAGGCCAGCACGCTAGTTCATACAGAGTCTTTCTCGTGTCGGTGACAAGCGGCTCCTTGAAGCTCACACCTAGTGTTCAAGATGGGCGGGACTCTGGAGATAAGGCCTGTGAAGGCGACGACGTCTAAGACTCACATGGGCGGACGTCCATCGTAGGGACTCGCCCCTCGTCCTCAATACGAGACTGACAGGCCGTATCTTAAGGTTGCCGCCTCGACGAGCAGATTACCGAGCTTCGACTGACAGAAGGTTATTCGAAAACTACTCAATGACTCCGAGATACATTTGCTTAGTTATTGCTTTTAAATAACATTACACTAATTTATAATCTTTTCAGGCCCTAATCTTTAGAAGTTATTTCTGTGCTGCTGAAAATTGTGAAAATTTCTATTTTTTAGGCATGAGGAACTTGGTTCATATTATTTTTAATTTATAGGTGATAACAACACACGTTTATGTGTCATAGAGGCGAGTTGTTAGTGATAAAACTGCACGCCAGTTAAATATCATGCGCCTAGAGACTAGAGTGAGGTGTAATACGCGTTCTGTGTCGTCCTTACCGCTTCCGAATTTCCGGACGTGGAAAGCCAAAATACTTTCCGCAAGTAGTCCAACTTAACATTTACATTGTGACGTATGGAGTATGTTTAGCAATAGTAAGTAATATTATTAACGGTAATTTTCTTTTGTTTTAGATCTCACAGAAACAGATTTGAACCATTTAAAATTGAATTTCATGACGATTAATGAGTTCTAAAACTATTTTGAACGTATTAACTGTGACAAATGTCAATTCTGCCGTTTTAATGTGTTCTATGATGAGTGCCAGGATCAATAACAAATATGTATTTGTTTTATTTTCTAGCTAACTACGTGATTTTAATGACAGAATGTTTGTTTATTTTTCCATTGAATATTTTCTTTTAATAGTGTGGCTAATGTTTTAATTAATTTTTCTGGTAAACCATTATGGTTTTGTTTAGCTGCAGATTTATACGTATTTCCAAAGTTATATTTTCTCTATGACTTGAAGTTTTGTGTTTGCCGAGAGCTACGTTTAACTTATGTGTTGCTGGAGGCAACGGGATATTTACACCACGGTAACACTAGAGAGACGTGTTTTCATTGGGTTACTTTTTAAATGTGTTTGTTGTAATATATTTTTCAGGGTTTGGAAGGAATTGTAGTTTTAAGGAAGGTACTGTTATGGCAATCTTGGATAGAAATGTTGTGTGGATCGACGAAGTCCGTACACATTTCTTTTTGAGTATCAGATCATGACAAGGCTACCAGGTTGATCTGTCACGGCACATAACCCTACAATAGACGAGAAATATGAAGACCAGAAGAGGTCCTGCTAGCCGACGAGAAGTACAACACCACGACGTAGCGAACGCCTTTGAAAAGCACCTAAGTTTTCATGACCATTAATAATGCTCCGTACTGGCGATAAACGTTCTCAATTTTCAGTATTTTTACCTCTCTGCTGATTAACTAGTTGTTAAAATCTATTTTTTTCTATTGTCTTTCCTTTTAAACAACCTAATATTTACACTTTCGGATACCCTGCAGATAAGTTTCTTTTGTTTTCCGAGCTGAGTTATGCCATTCCACCTTAACACAATTTGTATTTTAAATTTACACTGATCGATTGTGCCTACTGCTAGTGTTGCCGTGGTTTCTACAACTACCCACAGTATTATTATTTTAATGATTTTTTACGTTGTTCATCATCTATTTTATGCCCTGAGATGTTATTAAATTAACAAATTCCATCTTAACAAGTTGTCAGTTTATTTTATGGATGTTACAATTATTTCACTGTCACTCCACATTGTATGGATTGGTAAAGGATTGGTAATGGGAAGTTACGTTACATAACGTAATTTAAACGGCCCCGACTTTATTATAGTAATATATGTTAGGATTGTTCTATGCCGAACACGAGTCGTGCAATTATACTAATTAGTGATATTGAACTTTATAATTGAGTAATCCAATTCCAAAAATCATCTAGTCCATCACCAAGAAAAAATAAGATCTGAACAGTTTGTGTAGCTTTTAAATGTGCGCTGAAGTTGACGTGATGATAGTTTCCAAAACTCGCATTATTCAATAAGAGATGCACTTTGAAAAACTGCTTTGGCCATGTCACAAATGGAATCTCAAATCAGTTTTTCGCGATTTGCGCAGTTTTAGTGAAAGTGGACAAAGCGAATTTTGGAACTGGACTACTAAATTAATCTTTATGTATTATATTTGAATTGAAATTTGTTTTTAATTTATGTTTAGCGAATTTTTTTTCACGGTAATTTTGTTTGCATGTTACCTACAACATGTTTTTCAATACATTTTTTTTATTTTTTAAGGAAGGGCTCTTCGGTGTCCTTGCGGAAGCCTATGAGAACCCAGGATTTTTTTTTGTGGCTTTTAAAGAAGGCGTATGAGCTTAATTTTGATGCCCATTAAAATCTTAAATATAAAGACCCATCCTAATTGACAGGATTACATTACTGCCACCAATTTGTAGTTCAATTGCTAGGCCAACCGGTCGTGAAAGATGAGGGCCGAGCTGTAGGGCAAGAGAAGAATAAGTAATTTTGAGTGAACTTCAAGAAATGAAAAGGATTTTACTTAGCCATTTTGGATTGAACTAAGTACAGTTTGTAAAGACTTTTCGTTTGCACCAGACGAAACTTTCTATTCTGATAGCTAAATAACCTACACTGAAGTTAATTATTTTGATTCTAGCGAGTAAATTGGTCGAATACATTTTTAAATTATTTAAACTGAGATATTAATTAATTATATATACATATATATATCCTCTATTCGTGAGTGTTACCTTTCCCTGGACCCAGAGGTCCTGAGCTTGTGTACATCTATATTAGAGCAGCCGGTAATTTAATTTTGCAAAGCTATTGCTTACGAACATATTAAACCCTGATGTTATCAATGTGTAAAGTAATTTTAATGCTATTTTTTCTTGAGTGTAATGTTGTTGATTTTTGGCTGACCAATAAGTATTTCCTCAGTAAATATCTACATTCATCTGTTCAGCAATTACACCAATTATTTTAATTTGAAGTATTTTTTTATTTCCATTTATTGTTTTGTGTGTAATGTTCGATTTATACAGTATCAGGGTTGAGAATTTGGTCTATGTATATTTTACACACACTATCTCACTCAAGCTTATGTTCACACGTCTTGTTTACACCTTCAGTACTTTTGCACACCATACTACACCACACCACACTCAGTACCCTTCTCAGTGAGTGTGCCTATACTACAATTTTAGCGAGCGTAATTTGTGTAGAAACAGGGATATTAGGAGTAAACTAAACTTCAACTCGAGGAGATATTTAGAACACTTAGTATAAATCCTTGTAATATTTCTCCCCTTATTGTTGAAATAACTTTTGAAAGCAAAACTACACGTATGTTTACTTTGTGCAATATGATAATGTAACTGATGACCGGTTATATCATAGTATAAGGTAAATTACCGCTGGATATTTGGCTTTTGTTATTACTGGACTACCACAAAAAATAGAGCAATACCGCCGAGACACCTGGGTCATAACTGTTTGTACCAGTCTCCTCGCTACAGTAAGATAGTACTTTGAGTAAAAGATAAAAAGAAAAAAAAATATGAAATACATGACGTAGGAAAAAGGTGTTTGACCGGAAACTGTGAAAGAAATTAACTAAAACTACCGCAATGTGCTCAAAGAATTAGATTGTGACTAGCGCATCAATCAACATGAAGAATCAGATTAAGTTGCTAAAATTTGGCTCGCTTCTATCAAGCATAATTAAATCGCAATATGGAAATTGTTCACACTATCACAGCTACTTCAGGAATTAAAATTATATTCCTGGCTTCGACATTCCTATCGCTCAATTACTGTTAATCACTGTCGGATTTTCATAAGCAAAGTTTAGCACAGAAAAGTTATTGCGCAAGCTCGTGCAATTATCGGTAACATGAAACTCTAGTGGTTCCTCAACTCGACCTGAAGGTAAGACGTTTGACGAGTCCAAGTAAATGTTTGTACTAAGAACTGTAAGGAGGTAGTAGAGTAATTGCTTTAATTAGTGTTGAATTAGCATTTTACTATCTGCAGTTCAGTTTACTTTAATTTTTAAAAACAAATTTCTTAATTTTTTCAATTAAATTCACTTATTCTTTCAAGTTTGGTTATTTTTAGTTTTATTTATTTCTCGGGTATTATTCTTGCTCTCTGCACTATGAGGTGTTATGTAATTTTAGCCCATAGAACATATCAGAAAGAATTTGGCAAGATAAGGTTCCACAATACAGAACGCTCAAGTTCTACCCACTATTCTTAATATATATTTCCTAACGCTATACTCTCTACATTACAGTACCTCACCTATATATCTGTGATAACCTAATTTTTTCTCATAAAAATAATCATCCATTGTATTCTTATATTTATTTCCAAAACGATTTCAATTTATGATATTTGTTTATTGTCAATCTTGGTTTTTTATTGTAGCAAGTTTCAAGGCCCCTCATTTCGATGACAGGAAATTCGTCAAGGTTTCTAGTTCTTCGATACAGTTAAGGTGTTTCTTGCAAATATTTTTCACGAGCGAGACGTCAGAAACTATTTCCTGCAGCTTCTTCGACATGTTTTCAACACTTACGGTCTTCTTAAACGTTTCCAGTGCGGCGTGTTTGGACTCGGCAATTCGAATTCCTTCTTCTTTTTCCATGTCCCGCGTCATGAGTTCGAAGATTCGCTTGATTTTTTGCTTCTTCCTCGCGGTCGACGTGTCTGCCAGAAGGACGTTGAAGATGTCGTGGACGAGATCTCCGTGTTTCGGGAGCGCGCCGAACAGCTCCTTGCAGAGGAGAAGGTTGCTGTCCAGAGAGATGAATGACACACCAGGCCCCCGTCCTGGGAGGACTCGGAGATCCGATACCCTCACTTCGTCGACCTCCGACCTGGACGCCGTCTTGCAGGGTTGCCAGCGCCGTCTACACTCCTTCCACAGCTGTTGGTTCTCGTCCTGCAAGTGTGCGATGCGGCTGTCCTTCTCCGACAACTTCTTTCTCAAGTCTTCCAGGCTCGAAGCCAGTTTAAGCTTGAAGTTCTGCAGTAGTTTCAATCTGCACTCCAGCTTCTCCTCTTCTGGGCTTGTGCCCAAGTCGTCTTTCCAAGCTTCATCTGGTTCTCGGTTTGCTGTCGTCTTACGCTCCTTGGAAGATTTGCCACTCTCCGTTTTCTTCATCTTCTTCTTCCTTTTCTGTTGATCGGTAGTGTTGCACGAGATCGGAAGCAAGATTTGAAAGGCACTACTGCTCTCCGTGACTGGAAGGTCACCTATAAAAGGTTGTCTTCGAAAGTGTCTTCCGGAAGAAGATTCCGACGAAGAACATTCGGAATCACTTCCCGGCCTGGAAGGCTCCGCGGCTGTAGTGCTAAGAACGTCTGTTTTCTGAATTATTGTATCTGTTCGCAAAGATTTTATACCTAACTTGTATTCCTTGTTATCTTCGCTCATGTTTGACCAGCAAAGTAATTCCTACACTGGTTTGCTGTGTACTATATTATTCAATACGCTACTGATATTTGACTCTAATTTAATACAGTTTCCGAAGTTTTAATGCTCAAAACTACACCTTTTTACTTACTGAACTGGTTTCTGGAGTGAATACCACTGAAAATTTTGTGTATCTTGAATCGTTTTAAAAATTTCCTTGGAAACGGTAATTAAGTTACTAGTGTTGAAAACAATGAAACTAATGCAATAGTTTTAATATTCTGTGAACTGCTGGCAACAACTGCTGCAAGATAGTAAAAATTTTAGTTTTTGTGTAAGTAGTACAGCTGAGTGTTTCAAACTCTTTGGATAGTCAGTGAAACTATCTTGCCCTAAGTGTTACAAAAAAATGATCACTGATTCTATAAAAACGTGCCATCCTATCAGTCACTGAAGACCCCAATGTTCCGACATTCATTAATTTAAATTTTAAAATTTAAAATCGTATTATTGATAATTAATGTGTATGCGTATTTAATCAACAGTTAGTAAATAGACCCAATTACTTTGGTTAAAGTTTCCTCTTATTATTTTTTATATTTCCGTGTTGCGCTGAAAATAATAGTCACACTATTCTTTCTGAATTGCACATCAGGAATCTGGTGCCATCTTATCAACTTCCAATGATTGAAGTTTAGGGGACAGCACCATTTCTGCGATTTTTCCAGTCTCTAAAAATAGTACTCTACTATGAACAAAGCTCACGTTCTATACATAACAAATTTCAAAATACATTTTTAAAACTGTATTCTATAGAATATATTTTCTTTTAATACTAGATACACACAAAACTGTACAGATCTATGCGCATTAAAATTTTTACTTAACCACACTCAAAATAATATTTTATCGACGCTTAAGGCCATGATCTTTCATTTATTTCAAACAATTGCAAATAAATCGAATATTCTTTAACCAAATACTTTGAAAAAATTTGAGACTGTGTACAGTCATACGATACACAATTTTGCCAGAGCGTATCATTTAAATAATGTACCGTTTGCTAGCAAAAATTAATTTGCTTCATTTTCGTTTATTTTGATAAACAAAATGTGTGTTACTTCAGGGGCAAAAATCTAAAAATTTTTTTGTGTATTGCAACAGAAAAATACATATACAAACGATGATATATAAGTGTTAAAACTGCCAGAATGAATTTTTATACATAAATTAATTTGCGTTAAAAAAATATTTTCGATACCACTGCAAAATTCAAGAGTGAGGCCTTAAGGCACCCGGCTACTTGGCCGGGTGTTTGCGTAAGTGAGATATGGCGTCGAGGGTGATGTTGGTGGGCTCTACCGCAAGACACTGAAACGGCGTGCAGTATCAAAAAACAGTCGCATTACTGACACTTTCAGTGGTAGCTCGATCTTTTATTGGTGGAAAGTTGTAAGCTAAGTCCACTGCATGCTTCTACAAAAGTTTCACACGGATTCAATTTGAAGTTTTTCAGAAATAACAGGTTGATAAAGCTGTTTTTTAATATTCCGAGAGGCTCCGAAATTATTTTTCTATTCACCATGGTGCTTTGAAACCACCTTTCCGTCATCGTTTCAAGTGTATTTTATTTTCGTACATTGAAACAAAAGGTATATGTGGAACAGTTCCGTTAGAAAATACCGTATTTGTGAACACGTTGAACACATTTTAAGCACGTGGAATAAGCGAGGTTCTTAAAAAGGTCACGTTCGAACGAACAGTGTACCTCGACTCAGTGGCTTACGTGTAGCAGCATTGTGGCAACTTAACACTCTTACTGTTCCACCGTCCCTGTATTCTTTACGCGAGTAATATATTCATGTAAAAGATCCTCTTAACCAGTTGTTAGTAAAGGCGATGGTTAATAATGAGCATGTATGCTACTTATCAAACATTTGCACATTTATTTACGCCTTGAAAAACCGCTTAATTTATTTGTAGAGACCAACAAGCATTCTGTTTTTTTTTTTTATAAGGAAACACTACGCGCTGGCCTTTTACACTAATTTTGGTTACTAGAATATATTGGTAGCGACACGCAAATAATTTTGCAACCGGAGAGACGTTACTGACATATAGGCCTACTCACATCTGTACACTCCGTGAGCTTGGCTTCGGGCTTTCGTACTTTAGTATGACCACATTACATGATAGTGGATAAGGTAAGTGGGCTTTATGTCTCGTTGACGAGGTCATTAGAGACGATGACACCCAACTTGGTACAGTGACCGGAGCTAAGAGAGGAGTCGGCCATGGCCTTTGTTGAGGAATGATACCAACGTTCTACCTGAAGCGATATCAGGAAACCATGGAAAACCGAAATCATGGTGTGGCCGGAGCGAGGGATAGAACCCGGGTCCTTCCAAATGCGAATCCAACGTGTTACCGAATTATATATTAGGTATTTTACAGTTGACCTAAGATGACTGGTCGAAAAAAAAGTACGTGCTACGTAAACAGTCGGCCACCAGGTCGAGCACACAGTAGTTTGTAAGTTAAAAACGCATAATTTGCAGGTCACTACGTATTGAGTGCTACGACAGAGAAAAATGTATTAAGGTACATATCGACAGAAAATGTTTGCTGTTTGAATGTTATCTCAGACCCAAAATTTATGGATCAATGTATCGTGTTTGCTCATCGCTAGAGGCACGATTTTGTGGCGAAAATATTTTTGCACCGTATGGTTTCGTTATATTATTTACACATCTACAGCTCTGGTTATTGGTCAGTGACTGGATTTAGTAACTCTCATTTGTCTTGGGTTTCTACTGGCAAATCACAGACGTATGGTTCTGTATGCTGCAGTGCAGTGACAGACGCCTCTAAAAAACACACGCTCCCAATAAGCATGACGCAGAGTTGCCGAAGTGTAATAAAGCCTTTGAAACAAATTGCTGCAAAAATTTTTTGATGACAAAGTCGTGGTTCAACTTATCGCTAGAGACGTGCGAAATTTGCATTATTTTCTACCAGCCAGACTAGACTTGAACAGGTGTGTAGGCTTATTCGACGTCTCCAGTTGGCCAATAATGACGAGGCCTGCCGCGGAGAATGAGTCAGTTCAATCCATGATGTAGTCACCAACCTCCTACGTAGTCGTCACTCACGTAAACATCACATTGGCGATCGTGGCGAATGTAGTCACAGTATTTGCTCTAGCATAAACAGGATAGTGAAGTATTTTCTGTCATCACAAAATAAGGAACATTTTGCTGGTCTCTACCTCAGTAGCAACCGACGATGGGCCAACATTGAAAATTGGTTGGAACTGTTGGCTGTAGGTTGTGTAGGAAAACACACGAAAATACAACGTTGGGGCGATGTAGTATGCCAACAAATATGTTCGAAAATGTATTTTTATTGCAAAGAATTAGCAACATTCTCAAAATAGTTATATAAAAGCAGAAAAGTTCTGAATCGTCAAAATATTGTTTTTTTACAAGTTGGCAAACGTGCTTTTGGTGTTTATTTAGTGTGTATAATTAAATTGGGCAAAAGTTGCAAAACCAACATTTTACACAAGGGGTTAAAAATCACGTTTTTAAAATACAACATATTCAATCATTTAAGTTTGTAACATAATACATTTACTTAGCTAAACAAATTTAAATTAATTATTTTTTGTTCTGTTGGTTAAACGTTGGAACAATGTTGTAAATCCAACTTTTTGATAATATGTTGTTCCCAGTATGTTGGTCAAACGTTGCATAACACACATTGTGCCAACCATTAATAATTTTTGCATGTAGGTTGGCTGAGCGTTGGTAACAAGTTGGTAATCATACTGTTGGTGAACACACATTGTTCAAACCGCACATTAAAAACAATCCGAAATACATTTAATAAGACACTAATGCTCCTTGCAGTTTAAAAAAATATGAAAAAGATGGTAAAAATAAGAATTCTGCATTCTATGAAATATATAATATATTAGTAACATGTAGACAAAGTGTTGAAAATCCAACTGTTTGATATCGTTTTCAGTATGTTGGCCCAACGTTGCATAGCCAACATTTAGCCAACCACAGAAAATCTTTTGTATGTTGGCTGAGAGTTGGTAGCAAGTCGGTAACCATACCGTTGATGCTAGGACTATAATTTAAATTGAACCAACACTGCTAAAACGACACACATGCTTATCAAAAATTCCAAATAATTCATAAAAAAACACAAATGCTTCTTACATCAAAAAATTGATACTGATGGTGTACACACAAATTCTTCATTCTTTACACTTAATATGCTCATTTCATGTTGGAAAACTGTTGAAAATAAAACTGTTACGTGAAGGTTGTTTTAAGTAAATTTGGTCCTACGCTGCATAACAAACATTGCGCCAACCATGAAAAGTAATATGTTCGTAAGTTTGCTTATGCTGGCAACAAATTTGTACACAGACTCCCCCAGTGACACAAATAGTGTTTCTTTCTAAAATCACCTCCATTAGATTAGAAAACGCAAAACAATATTAAAGAGAGTATTTTTTGCATATTTTTATTTCTTAGTTAATTGTTAGTTACAAGATGGCAAACACACAGTTGGCAATAGGTATACATCCTTATATTGTGCTAATCCTACGTAGACCACAGTAGGTCAACCGCTGAAAATATTTGGTACGTAGGTTGGCTGAACATTGGCATTGTTACTATGCATATCATTAGCACAAGATACAATTTCCTTTGTTAAAGTTCAACTATGAAATACGTATTTGTCTTTCATATAAATTACACCAAAATGTGGCAGCGTATAGCCATTAATGATGTGATGGACTTCTTGTGACAAGGACTCCACCATAATCTCCGACTGTGATACGAATCTACCTTGATTCTTGTCGAAGTATTATATTGATTTTAGTAATTTGTGTAACCCATAAGTACTCAAAAATAAAATAATGATGAATGCCATGCTTAATTAAACCTTTGTAGTGACAATTTTGTGTGTATTTTGTAGAGAAATGTTAGCCCAACGTTGGTAAATGGGTGACATACGTACGTTGCACACACAATTTTAACAATCAAACGACTATGACCCTTCGTTGTTTCTCGCAAAATTTCAATTTAGAACAAACGGTGCATGCCTACGTCTGCCCAACGTAGCATGCAAAAGTTGAGCCAACGTTGGTCCAACCAAAAGTTGCTACTGAGGAATTTATCGCTGGAGAACCAAAAATATTGCGGTTCAACAACCAGAAGGCTGGACTGCACAGTCCTGTGTACACTGTGTCCTCAGATACTTGTACACTGGTTGCTGCTCCAGTGAGCGGCAGTTGTGCATTTGACAAGGTAGCGCAGGAGTCAGTGAAGGTTTTGGTGAAATTTTGCCGGTAGAAGAGGAAGATATTTGGATATTGATTTATATGGTATTAATGCAAGTTACATAAATTGTCATGAAACACTAGAAAGGCCTCTTAACATGTAAATAATTTTGAAATCTAAGTTGTGTCTCCTGAGTTCCTTAAAATTTCCCGTGTCTCTGTTTATCGCCAATATTATTGTAATCTTTACTTCTTGATCCTCTTATTCGAGTCTAATTATATAAACTTTACTATTTTATATAGACGTATTGTTTACGAAAACAACCAAAACTTTAAACAGTTTTCGCTGTTCAGTGACAAAAAAATTTACTAACAATTTTAATTACATATTGCAACCCATATGTTGCGGATATCTAAAAGGATTCAAACCCGGAAAAATTTCCGCAATTTTCCTTACGTCGTGTTTACATGATTTATGCAAACATAAACTCATACCGTAATGTTTTCATTCATTTTTGTTTAATTTTTTCGTGTACAAAAGGAGGTATTGCAAAATTGTGTATTTTCTTTTACCTTATTTATTAAACCTTTGAGGAAGAAAGTCAGTAATAGCAGTACGTCAGTCATTAAGAATTTACTTTGCACATAGTAAATAGCACATAAATTTTAGTCTCTTTTTTTCGATAATCCCCGGCAGCCATCTGTGCTTCATGGTTTAGGTAAAATTAATTTCTGGCGTGCATTTATTTCAACGCCTGCGGAATGTGGTTTTGAAAAATAGCTGGTATCCTCCCTCCATTGAAAAAATTTTAAATTGTTGTTTTCGTGGATTGTTAATGAATTTTCGTTACGCCTTGCGGCGGCACTGCTGCCCCCTGCAGTCCCCGCGGCAAATTACTAGGAGACGATGTAAGTTGATTCTGGAAAGGGGGGAGGTAATGAACTGGAAGCGCAGTCAGGAGCATGAGCAGATGACATGAGTTATGGTCGGTGGGCAAAGCTGTAAGTGTTACCGACACCTTTCCCCATCACTAACAGATGTTGAGTAGTGGCAGTCTTTCTTTCCTTACTCCAATGCAAGAACGAACCAAAAAATACAACCGCATTTCGTATGTTAGTAATTACAAAGTTAAGATTTTTTTTATTTAAGTAGGAATGACGTCTCGTCGACAGCGAGGCAGTTAGGCCTATATTACAGGTAACTGAGAAGACTGGTCCATGGACTGTGTTATGAAACCATGTTCGCATTTTCCTGGGGCATTTTGGGAAGTCATGAAAAACCAACATCAGGATGACTGGGTCCTTTCAAAATGCAAGTCCAGCCGGTTACTTCGGTGCAGTCACTCTCCTTCAGGGCTGGCCTCTGTATAATAATTGTTAGGCACCGGTGTACGGTTCGAGAGACCCTGGGTTCGAATCCCAGTCCGGACGTAGATGTTCTGTTGTCCCTACACCGCACTCCACCTTCAACGGTTCTTAAGACCTCGTTGTTGATAGGCCGTAAAATCTGTCACCTTTCCACTCCCAAGGACTTGTCTGTTTTTGGTGAATTTAAATAATATTTTATTCTGTTTGTCTTTGATATCCTACTGGACTCTGGAGTGAGTATTTAAAACAGGACTTGGGGACACTTCTGAATTCGGATAAACATATCATAACTAACAGTAACAACTTACACATTATAGCAACAACACACACATCGAAATGTTGACCATCAGTCTCCATACAAGAATTACATCATCACATGATAAATAAAGTCTTTTCACACACACAAGGCTCCGTAGCGCTTGGATGTGCATGTACAGCCCCTGGCATCCGATATTAACAAATCAGTTTAAAAAGTGCTTTTTCGTTTCAATTATTTCAAAAATAAACCCACTTCGCCCGTAGTTATATCACGACTTGTAGCAAACATGTGTAATATTTAGTGGAATTTAATAATTCAGTTTCACGTCTGCTGTGGGCTGATTGAATACTACTAAATTATGGGCGCAGAATAAAATTTGCAACTGCAATGTATCTGGTTGTGCTGCTACAGAGGGATTAAATACTTGCACAAAGAAGTGCGAGAAGTCGTGTGATGTGTGAAAATTGGATGTAATACGGCTATATTTTATGTAATATGGTTGTAAATATGCTCTTACCAAATTCTTAGGCACAAGTCCAATTGCTGTGTTCATTCATGCGTAGAGGTACGTCAATTTCGCGGATTCATCTGGCAGGATGCTAGACTTGTAAGTCCTATACATACACTGGCCACAATCGATTGTCTATTGGCTTATATCCGTACAAGCAGGTAACAAGCGATAGCACTTCGCATTATTTCCTTATTTACTACTGGCTTGCAGTAGTCAAACGCGTTTCGTAACAGCCGCCAGCAAGTCACAGACATGATAATGAAGTATATATATAATTGGCGTTCAACCTGACCTGGAATGTATCTGCGAAATTTACGAACCTCTACTCATGCGCAGTCGAAGAAATGAAGAGGTTGAATACAGTTCCAACCACTGAGACTTGACGGGCAAGTAATGACCACTTTTACTTGCTCTGTTTCTGTCCGTTTCTGTAGGCTACTATTAGCAAGTATTCAAACATGCATGTCCTGAAATGTGTGCGCGTAACGGATACGCGTGTACGTAAAAAACCTTAGTATTTTTACTAATGTTATGCATTTAAAGCTATTTATATGTATTCATTTTCCGTAGTTTAACTATGTTCTCACGGACACAATGTGTGTTTCGAATTTCAAACACGTAAGGATACGAGCCAAGTTCACATGTTTTATAAATAAGGCTAAACAGAATTGGAAGTTCGAATAGACTTAACGCGTATCCTTATATTGAGATACGCGCTAAACCGATTTTATATCCAAACAGTTCCCAAAATTTTAACACGATCCCTGAATAACGTCCTTTTAAAATGCACTTGCGACTTCTATACCGAGTAGTTGAACTAACCAAATAATGCTAGGTCTACATGTTACCGATATCATTTTGATAAAGGAATAAGGGAAATATATAACTTACATCCACAATTAAGTAACAGTATTGTTCTAGCTATTTTACAGAAATTAAGTTAAGAAATGATTTGCCTTTTTAAAACTATCGCGTTTGTTTGGAAGTTATGACTCATTTACTGTATCTGAGAAGTCAAATGTGTTTCAACTTTTATCTCATAATTGTGGCTATATTATATTATATTTTCTATTGCACCGAAATTTTAGTTACGTTTAAAGACATATCAACAAACATAATTTATGTGGTTTAAAAAACAATAAATATACTGAAGGGTACTGACTGTACGAAACGTATAAAGGCCTGCCTATAGTCCACCGTAATCGAAGTTTACCGTCGAGGCCACAATATATATATATATATATTTATTTATATATATATGTATATATTTATTAATTTATTTACACACCTACAACATAATTACTTCTTTAATCTCCGTTTGATTTAGTTCGCAATTTATCAGGCGCGGAAAATTATTGAGTGAAAATTGGGCACTTGCAACCTTCTTGCGCCAGTGCGACGAGTCGCTCCACATGACGTTATCTAGATGCCAATCCTGAGGGCAGGGTGATGATCCCTGCTGAGCCAACAAGAAAACTGTTGGCTTCCTGGAGAGCCGCACCGCGAATGCCAACTGTCGGGCCAGAGGGAGGCTAGTGTGATCATGACTGCCAACCTCTCATACCAGTACAATTTTTAATTGTTTTCGGCTCATAACGGACGATATGATTTTTCTTGATGCCATTCAAAGTGAATTCGAATAAACTGCTGAAATTACTATGTTCGTAAAATATAGTTACTCTTAATATACGTATTAAATTATTTCTACCTATAAAGTTACATTACAAAACTTGACAAGTAAAGTATGAAAAAACCGGCAGAATAAATATAATTCTTTGTGCTAAGACTCGAAATATTTAATGTTCATAAGATACATCAAAATAAAATAGTATTATTTAGGATCTAGAACTTATTATATGCAATAAAATAAATAATAAAATAATTCTTACTTACTTTTATCGTTTTTACTTTAAATGGTACGCAACTAAATAATCAGTATTACTGATACGTGAATTTCCCTTTGTTAAATTGTATGCATTGCTAAATTAATATTGAAAAAAAAAAACTTCTTTAAAGTAGTTTCATACTTGAGAAATCTGGCCGGCCTGCATGTTAAAAACACGAATAGGCCTGGCAATAAAATACAAGCAAGAAAACGTTTCAATCATTAATCCTTTGACGGTATTCATAATAAAATTCAAATTAGAATGTTATTCATTTGAAATAGTTGACTAAATAGCTTCTTTGTAAAGATGTAGAAATTACAGTTTAATTAATTAATTCGCTGCGTAACATGCATTACAAGTGTTTTTAGTGCTGGTTATTAATAATGAAATGTTTTGATATTAAGGAAGTATTTTATTTTGATAATATTCGTAACGTTAGTCTCATTAAAGCTAACTAAACCACACATTGGAAAACGAAGTGTTACAAATAAAGCATTTGTAGATGACTGTCGTAAATTAAACTAGCAGCCGTCTGATAAAGGTCAGGGGTATCTGTTAACGCAAATTTTGCCAATATTGTAACGTTGTATAAAAATTCTTAAATAGTAAACTTTTACAATAGTATTTTGAAATTATTTCGAAATTCAGACCAGTTGTAAATAAGTTGAATAATTTTAGTGAGTTATCGACTTCAATTCAACTTCTTAAAGTCGAAAACAGAAGGTAAAATATCACTTTGTTCTTTGAAAAAACTATGATGCATAGTAAAAACTATTTTCAACCAATATGTCCTCTAACTTTCATAATTTAAAAATAGCATCCGATAAAATTGCTTTAAAAGAGACCTATAAGTAAAGCGGCTTCGAATTTATATATTTTAAACAAATATGTAAATTAATAAAAATTTACGTATTTTTTAATTATGTACCGAGTACTATAAAAATAAACGTAATTTATAAAACACTTTATTAAAAACACATAAAAATTTCCACACACTGAACAATTGCTTGGTTTCAGCCTAATTATGTTTGAGCTAACAAAACTTAAGTTTTAAAGTAAGTCTACGAAATACACAACATAATTCCATTGTCAGTATTAAATTATTTATTTTACGACAGTCAAGTGTTCAGTTTATAATATTGTAATGGAATTACAGTATTTCATGTTTTTTTTTTCTTGGTTATATTATGTATGTTCAGAGACACTTCAAGACATGATTTCATTAATTTGTATGTACTTTAAATAATTATTTAATTACGCCCCATAGTTTTACCTGTTATCTAATTTATTTAAAAATCTTTATCTTTAATTTTTTTCGTTCATTGTAATTTTATTTATAGTTAGGAAATACTCTCTCGAATTTTATTTGTATAAATTATAAGTTAATCTAGTTTTGTTTTCTTTCACTTTGGAATAGTGATGTGTTCTCTAAGTACTTACGAGGTTTCGAACCTCGGTGTGAAGGAACCTTCTTGTAGCTTCGACTTCGAGACAATGTCCTTCTTCTTCCCTGAATTTCGAATGGATATAGACGTATTTCGGCAGAACTCAGCCCAGACGGGGGGTTCTCTGCCGCCAACATAAAATAGACTCTACAGGGAGCGTTTAGTTTAGTCGGCATATTTTGCCGAAGTTTGTGTTGCCGTTTTAAAGACGTGTCCAGCATAATATTTGAGAATTTAGTTTTGAGTGAGCATGAAGCCAGCGAGGGATTTCTCCATTTAAGGATAGCCATCTTTACTGTTCCAATGACATTTGCTTCACGTAATTTTGTGCTACTCAGTACCAACTAATATTAATGAATTTCAAGTGGTTGTGCCAAGTATCCTACGTAAACATAATTTTAAAGTATTTTGCAAATGTGTCTGAGACATTATTTTATGATTATTCTGAGTTCAGCATTGACTACTATTTTTTGCATATCTGCGTATTACCCAGAATTTTTGAAAGGACTCTCATGCAAACCCTGAGCTTTATTGACTTGATTTCATTTTACTATAGCCGGGAGCAACGTAACTCAGAAAGACTGAACTCTATTTTATTCTCAACTTTAACTTATTTTCTAGATCAGTATTTCACGTAATTTCAGATTTTGCCAAACGTCTGTGTTTTTTTAGGGTGAGAGAGAGAGAGAGAGAGAGAGAGAGAAATAAAGAGAAAGAGAGAGAGAGTATTATAGTCCTGGATTTTAAATTCACAGCATCTGTTTCTTTTCACTTAATTTTTTTAAAAATAAATTTCAGTTCCTTTTAATCATCTTAACTTAATTTTTTTTTCTTCTTGGGATTTCTATATGTATTTTCAGATGCAGATTGCTGGATGGTAAGTGAGAGTAATTTACCATCGAAAGCCAGAAAGACTAAACACACATCTATATTTAATACTACAAACATTATTATTCTACATAGTCTACACTCACCTGCTTTTCAGTACACAACCACTAAGGGCAAATTAATTACAGTAATAGTGAAATGAAAAATTATTTAATTAATGAAATTAACAAACAACTTTTCAGTAAGTCTACGAAATACCCAACAAAATTCCATTGTCAGTATTAAATTATTTATTTTACGACAGTCAAGTGTTCAGTATTTAATATTGATAATCATCTTCGCTATTCAATATCACGCATGAACAATTTCAATTTATACACTACTACCATTCTCGAAATTTCCAGTATTTAAAGACCATAATCTAGTTCTGTTTTGTTTGATATCCCTCAATGAACGTTGCTACCAAATAATGTTAAATATAGATTGTTAAATTCAGCACATTTTTTGATTTTATAGTTTCCAAAAAGTAACAATTTCAAAATATTTTATTTCTCTACGAATGTTTAATTTGTTTTGTAATACTGAAATGTTGTACTAAAATAAGGTTCTTAAATTACTTTAACCATATTAAGTAAGTATATCGAGTTAAAAAATATGTGAGAATAACGTCACAGAGCCAATTACGACACATGCTCTTCCGTGACTTATTAGCAATAAAACCAAATATTAGTTCACACAAAAATGTCGGTAATACCTCTTTAGAGACAGAGGTACGTTTATAAAAAAATTAAATTCTCATTTGAAGTTCGGGTTTATTTAATGTAATCGACAACATTCAAGTTGAGTGGATCATACAGGATATTTAAATGATCATAAGTAGGTCAATATGTGTAGTTGACCGGCGTAGCCAATCTGTGTTAGGTGAGTGGTTGTAGAACATTTCCAGAAATGTTCACACACAGTAAATACACAGGCTTTATGCTTGTGTATGGTTACTGCAATGATAATGTACATACGTGCAACATCGACACAAGTCAGTACAGCCAACAACAGATGCAACCACACACAAAACCCTGTGTGCACTTCGTAGCAATACCGCATTGTAAAACACACAGAATAAATCATAATAGCCGGTATGAGGTTTCTGACGGAATACAAATACCCAAACCTACTACTACCAAAGTTAAATTTTTCTTATGCCATACTCTCACTTTTATACTGTTCTTGCGTTACTAATTATTTAAGCTTAAATGATAGCAGATACCAGAATTACGTTTGGTAGTTTTGCTTGAATGGTTTTTGCTGTAGTTGATAATTTTTTTCAAGACGTTAAATTTTATGGTTTTTGACTAAGAAGTCAATTAAAGATAATTTCGTTGAATACAGAATTAGCTAAAATCATTAAGTTTAAATATTGAAAAAAAAAAACTAACATAGAGAAAATCATTGTAAACAGAACTGCCTAACATATTTTTGATATCTGGTCTCGTTATGTCTTTAAAAAATAATTAGACCACAAAATGTAGAAACGTTGGAGCATGGCGACCATGCTGCGTACGATCGACACGTAGGCAGAAACATACAACATTCGCGTTATTAATTGGAAATTAACTAGAATTTTCATTTACCTGTCCAGACACGAACATACATATCTGAACCTGAAAAATTCGCGTTTTCTTTTAGGCACAAGCTAGAATTCCAGCAACTGTACGTGGGTGCCACTTACGCCGACTGGTTCGTTACTTATCTGACGCCTTCTGAAAGTCGTTGAGGCAATTACAAAAATTTAACTAAACGCACGTCCATTTCTCTGTGGAAGCGACGCGCCAATGTACTGTTGCGGTGTGCTTCATTTCACTGATATTCTTGAAGGCCTGTGAAGGACGGTGAACACGCGAATTTTTCCTGTCCTGTCCTTATGCATTTGACTGCTTTACATTATATTGGCTGCTCTAACATGTTCATTCAAATTATTGGCCTACAGCTTACCAAGCTGCAAACCACAACTTTGTATCTTAATAACGCGAAATTTGTAGGTCTCTACAGGTGTGCATGTCGTTATATAAGTTGGGAATTGCTAGTACCGCGTATGCTAGGCAATAAGACGCTTTTTTACGGTTCTAAAAAAATTAAAGTGGACCCCCGATATTGAGACTGGCAAAACTGGTCTGAAGGCCATGCGAATTCCAAGAAGTGGGCTCTTTTGAGATCATGGACAGAAATCCCTGTTTTTTCTGTTTTTTTTTTTGTGAAAATATTTTTACATCAGTTTGTTTCAGTGCTCCGTGTGCACATCTACGTCTCTGCTTCACGGTCAGTGATTGGCTGAATTTAGCTCACACGTGTCTTAACGTTTTACTGCAAATCACGCGCGTGTTATTCAAGTTACCTTATTCTGACTGGTAGAGTGAAACGAGACATGTGTTTACACAGGCACTCTGCCAATAATAAAGAACCAGAACTGCGGAAGCAGAACAATGTCATTTAAACCAGTTCCCCAGTAGCAACGTTTGGTTGGACAACATTGGGCCAACGTAGGTACGCAATGTTGACTAAACATTCCAATTTCACGTGAAACAACGTAGGTCTAACACTGATTTTATTGTTTAAATTCTATCTAATTTCCTACATTGGCCAAACGTTGTTGGATTTTTGTGATTGTGTGTGTAACATATCTAATGCCAAACATTTACCGACGTAGGGCCAACATTTCCCTAAAAATACACACAAAATTGACTGTGCAAAAGTTGAATTAAGCTTGACATGCATAATTATTTTATTTTCAGAGTTCTTGTGGGTTACACAAATTATTAAATCCGATAAAAATGTTCGGACGAGAAAAGATGTAGATTCGAACCACAGTCAGGAGTTATGTGCTAGTTTTGTCACTAAAAATGCAACACCTTACCAGTTTTTCTCTCTTTTTTAATAAAAGATGTTTGGTACAATGGAAAACTACCGCTTCGCCACTGAACGAAACATACCTCCCCCCCCCCCCTTTTTAAGTTGAGTAATTCATGTAATCCCCAGTAACTTTGTTTTTGTGTAGTTGTCGTAATTGTACGTTGCCTTCTGGCACACAGACAAGACGAACACGTACACCCAGTCCTGAACCCAAGGAAAGGACTTCAATGTCATCTTCCTGGCAGGGAATCAAACCCGGGCCCCTTGACTTAGCAGCCAGGAAGTCTTAACAACTTTTTTTATTGCCACTTTTTTACAAATAAACAGAATAGTCATTATTTTAGAATTAATAAATATAACTATCAAAAAAGGCAATCAAAAATAAATACAAATAAAATTAAACTTCATGCAGACACCCAGTTTCCAACATTCAGCTTCACCTTAAGATAGCACGTATCGTACTCCTCTTCCCTTTTAGAATCTATATAGGTAAGTGCTACAATACTTGAGTAACGAATTTTGTAGTACAAGGTTCCAACGATTTAAGTGTATGCGTTGGATATACTCCTGTAAAGAAAGCGGTTCGTTCATATGTAATGTCTGGTGTATTCCACTGAGCCAAGCGGACACTCTACACTTACCACATGTTGATAAATTATGTATGAAAGAAAAATACATATTTAATAAAAATTATAGAAATGTTGAACTTAAAATAACAAAGAAATCTGTATCTCGTGCCAGTGATATGTTTACTAACAATGACAATGTTCAAACAATGTACACACCAAATATTTTCAGTGGTTGGCCTACTGTGTGTGATGCAGCGTTAACCCAACGTGAAGTGGCATACCTAAAGCCAACGGCGTGTTTACCAACTTGTAGCTAACGATTAACAAAGACATAAATTTAATACAAATACTGTATTTAATATTGTCTTGCATTTTCTAATCTAATTTAAGCGTTTTAGAGAGAATCAAAATTTGTGTCACTGGAGGAATCTGTTTACAAACTTGTTGCCAACGTCAGTCACTTACAAACAAAATTACTTTCTATGGTTTGCATAATGTGAGTTATACAACGTAGGAATAAATTTACTGAAAACAATTTTCACCTAACCGTTTAATAAAACACATAGGTTCAAGAATACATCATTTATATATACACCAGAAGTATAAATTTTTGAATACAAGGATTTGTGTTTTTTTGCAGTATTTGGAATTTTTGATGAACCTGTCGTTTGAGCAATATCGATTCAATATAAAATTTTAATTGCGTTAACCGACTTGCTACCAACTCTCAGCCAACCTACATACGAAATTTTTTCTGTGCTTCACTTAATGTGGGCTATGCAACGTTGGACCAACCTACTGAAGACAACTAATATCAAACTGTGGGATTTTCCACATTTTGCCAACAAGTAACCAATATTGTATATTTCATAGAATGCAAAATTTTTATTTATACGTTATATCATTATCAAATTTTCTTAAATACAAGGAGCATTGGTGTCTATCTTATTGTATTTTCTTTATAAAATTGTGCTGCTTGAGCAATGTTGGTTCAATGTAAACCAGCCAACCTACACACAAAATATTTTATTTTATGGTTGGCATAATGTTGGTTATGTTACTGGGAACAACCTTTTAACCAATAGTTGGATTTTCAACATTGTTCCAACGTATAACCAGCAAAAGAAAACTACAATTTTTTTTTCAACAAAGTAACTTTATTATGTTATAAACTAGAATAATTGGCAATGTTGTATTAAATAAACGTGATACTAACTTATTGTGTTAAATTTTGGTTTTGCAACGTTTGCCCAATGTAATTACACACACTAACTCCCAGCAGTATATTTACCATCTTGTTGTCAATATTCAATCCACAACATTTAAATAATTATATTTTGATCTTCCAATACGTTCAGATATTTTCTACTTTAGTAAAAATGTTTTCAGAATGTTTCTAACTCATTGCAATAAAAATACATTTGCGAACATATTTGTTGGCATACTACATTGCCCCAAAGTTGTAATTACGTGTGTTTTCCAACCAACATAATGCCAACGCTTGCAACCAATTTTCAGCGTTGGCCCAACATTGGTTGCTACTGGGGTTGGTGCAAAAAATATTTTCGCAAAAATAAGGATGTCATGGATATGAAAGTGCAGTGTCCAACTACTCATTTGATACTGATGGCAACAAGGTTAGGGAATCATACCAAAGTTCTTAATTTATACAGTTCACACAAATCCATTTTTCTTCATGAAGCGACAGTCTATGAGCAGTGCGATGTCAAGGACATTGACAAGATAAGACTATTTCGTAAACACCCGTCAAAGATTAAACTACTTCCTGTCTTAAAACATAAGCCCGAAACAATGTACCAGTGTAAGGGATGTTTTGGATCCGTGCGATGAAACATTACACCAAATGTTTACCCTATGTTCATGTTGACTTCTCAACAAATTTACTCTCGAAATTAAGTTAATGATGACTCGAACGAATTTGTTTATTCGTATTTTTTCTTAAGACGAAATTAATAACTCTTTTAAATTCATGTCTAGTACACAATAATGTTTGTGAATATTTTCAACTTTAACTTAAATTTCTGAAAAAAAAAATTAAAATTGCTACAGTAAAAAGGCTATGAAAACTAGAATAAATATGATAGTTGGATATCGTTAATGAGACAAAAAGTCTCATAGTAATCTATGTAAAATATACAAATTATTAATGGTAATTTTACTATGGCTTTTAAATAAAAGTGTTGAATTGGTATTATTTGTGAATATTTTTTGCATTAAAAAAATTTCTAGCGATGCGATGCAACAATGTCACAAGTCTCGAACACACACACACAGTATGTGTGTGTGTATATATATATATATATATATATATATATATATATATATATATATATATATATGTGTGTGTGTGTGTGTGTGTGCGTGTGTATATATAATTTTAATAGTGCAACATAAGTATAAATCAATACTAAAATTCAAATTGTCACAACGAATGTAACACAGTGAAAATGTTATTTCATTCTTAATATCTCAACGCAACTAACACATACAACTTTTAAACTGATTACTGCATTTCTTACACATAGTTCACTTCTTAGTGCTCTGTCCCGGAAAAAGTAGCAAATTCTAGTACAGTCCCTGTTGCACTGGGGTGATGTGTGTGTTTTGGTGTGCATTTCGATCGTTGACCGAGAATTACACGTCAACGTAGGTCTTATTTCCAAAGGGATGTGGATAACTTTTAGTAAGAAATCGTAGAATATTTTTAACTTTATTGCTTTTGTATATTCATATTATGTCATAGTAACTAAGACACGAAATCTTAAACAGTTGTTGGGAGTACACTCAATGACAGGCATACAATTCCTATGTTCAATTTTATCGGTCCGTTCTGTAGCGCCGACGTTAGATTTAGCGGAAATCTTTCTATGGTCAAAATGCCACTAGAATTGAGCTTGACTTGGACAGAGGTGGCCTGACAGCTATTGTTCTGGGCGTAGGCGGAAGCCGTGAACGCAGCAACGAAGCAAATTAGCAGAACAGTTAACTTCATCTGCAACAAAATAACGAGCACTTCAATATGAGAAACCATTGCTTGCACGTACAAGTAGAATTCAAAACTTTTGTAAACAACTTAATGTAGGCTCATTAAAAAATACTTTGGATTAAAGACATAACATTCTTACGCTTTCGCTGTTTCTGGCAAACGTTTTATTTATAATCTCTTAGAGCAATTTGATAACTATATAAATTTTAATTTTAATATATTTTTTAAGTTTATCAATAAATTAGTATTTTAAACACCAAACACTTTATTATCGAACAAAAAAAATTAAACCTGTTTTTTTTTTTTTTTTTTTTTTTAAGTTAATTTTGTTTGTACGCTGTAAAGGATTGAGAATATAACACACAAACTTTGACAACTATATGTTCAGGAGTACAGTATGTATAGAGTTCATAGTGATGTTAAAACCGTTACCTTTTCTCGCTGAAGTAGATCTCTTCTATTGTCTTCTCAAACTGTAGGTAAGTGTGTGAAACTAGTAGCCAATATTTCCTCTTATATAGGACATTGTTATCTATTCCATTGCCATGTGTGTGCGTCATGCTGAGTTGAGCGGTTGTGAAATGTAGGAGGGCTAGGAAAAATAGACCACCCAGTGAGCTCGTACCGAGATAGCACCCTGCTGAGCGAACACACTCAAGATTGTTCAAAACAGACATACTGAGATACGTTAAACACACCTTTGTTCAACTAAGTACTGTATGAACGATAGACTAGCTAGAGTTACACAATGCATTGTTGAAGGTTTACTGATGAATTTGCTGGTTTTTATTGTAAAGTTAGTGAATGTTGGTATTTCATTTATATGTAACACCAATAAAACTTAAGCTCTTTTTTTATATAAATTATTTGCTTAGCCGCAGATGAAAAATTTATTTTTCCTTCGCTTAATACGTTTCAAGTTTTTTAAAATTTGTGATACAGCTGTATAAATTTACTGTAATTAGTTTGTATACATGAATGAATGTTTTTTTCTCGCAGGTCGTTAAAATATGTACCTTTCGTTTGCATTAAAATTGCCTTTTGATGACATGTAAGTGAAGAATGTGACAATTTGTTACGCCTTTTTAAACACTCCTTCAATATTTTTGGAATATTTTTGCTCATTTACAAGTACATGGGGGCAACAAAACACGTGAATCATTATGTAATGAATGAACCACTTTTTCCAATTAAACGTTGTCTGGGAAGAAAAGTTATATACATACTTTAATAAAAACGAATACTCGATTAAGCAATATTTGTTACTGTTTAGTACACTTATGATAATAACATATAAATAATAAATGCTACAGCTGGATTTCATTAGGATCAATATTTAAACTAAATTAATACATAAACTAAATGTTTAACAATAACGTCTTATTTTACAGTACACATTTTTTTTTTTTTTTTTTTTTTTTTTTTTTTTTTTTTTTTTTTTTTTTTTTTTTTTTTTTTTTTTTTTTTTTTTTTTTTTTTTTTTTTTTTTTTTTTTTTTTTTTTTTTAGAAAAATATGTTGTGATAATGAGATTTCAGCCGAGGAACGTGTTTAAATATCAGAGAGATACTGGGGTGGATTGCCATTTTTGTATAAAATTTTTAAAATTTGTTTATGCTATAACTGAAATAGTGAATTTGGGTTAGGGGGGATACAATTGACTGACAGCCTAACAATGCGTACCAGACATTAATTATCTTTACTGTAAATTTGAAATAGTAATTTTTTTTAGAAACTATATAACCTTATTTCATAGTACCATATTTAATTCCTGGGAAAGCAAGAAATGTTTTAAGATTTTACAATCATAAGAAAATATATGACTGTAAACATACATGTTAGTGAATGGTACTGAACTGAGAAGATTTTGGTTAACATGATTTGGTAAGATTACTTATATAGACAGGAGTGTCCTCTTTCCTGTATTAACTTCCACGGAAGCTTGCGCGGGTTATTGCTGTTCATTTATATTATTTTGAAACATGATAATTTAAACAAACAGTCAAAACAATACATAAGTATTTACCGAACTCTTATAGCAATATAAAGATATACTGCCTACTTTGAGACTCCGATATCCACGTTGTTTCCCTAGGATTCATAGCACAAAGCCAAAAAATATGAGAATATAAGCTGCAAGTTACGCACATTAGATTACGACTAGGTAACGGAGTTAATTTAAATAGAGTTTGTTGGTTCCACTGCAACCAGTCAGGCAGTTTGATACAGTTTGGTTATCCACTTAAAGGGGATGTTATCAAATCTCACTTTCGAAGTATGTAGTTACCATAAAATTCTGTAACATATATTGGCTATGGACTTCTGCTATGAACTCTGATGTTTTTAATTTAAAACAAACAGTTACCAGCATAACTGATAAGCCTACTTTGTCAACGTGGGTGCAAATTAATCCTAGAAGTTAAATCATTTCATGCATACCTAGAAATATTTTGCAGTTATATATTAATTTACTTTCGGGTTACGTTCGAACAAAAATTAAACAAGTTAAAAAAATTAGATGAAAAAAGTGTACAAGTACTAAATTGGATTTCTATCGGTTCTGTAGTTCTTGACACACGTTAATTTAAATTTTTGAATTCGTATCGCGAAACCTTCAAATTTGCGGGTTGTTTATTATTAACCATAACATTAAACAACGGTATTCTGATATTTCACGTGATAAAAAATTCAAATGGGAATCGTTTTAATTAAAACTGAATACGTTATAAACAAAAATTCATAAAACAGAGAAGACGCTGTGTTAGATACAACGTAAGTACAGAGTAAAATGAAATTCTGTTTAAGTATCTAGTGGTATTAATAAAATATTTTTAACTCAAGTCACTTTACTTAGGATTGTGTATGTACAGATTTTTTGAAAGATTTTGAAAAATTGTCATTCAGATGTATCGTGCCATAAGAAATGATAATCCTGGAAAATAATTCTTTAGAAAATTCGTGTATTTGAAAAACGACTGTCATTAAAAACAAAAACACGAACTCGAAATTGACAAAATACTGTTAAATGATCGCCACTTTAAAACTATATGACTAAGGTATAAACAAAAAATATAGTAGTCAGGTTAGGTTATCCTCGTATGTAGTAGGCCTTCGTAGTTTGATGAAATTCCGTCCACTGATTCAAAAGTTTTTAAGGGGAAGGAGTGAGACACAAGCACACTTCCATGCACAAACGAAAACACACAGCTACACACAGACATGATGGTAATCTTCTAAGCCAAATTTTCCGTGCGAAAATTATGCTAAAAATAGTTTAAAAACTACAAAATCCGTTCTGTTAACATTGTGAGTCAAATGTTTGCCACAGTAATGCATTTCTCAAGGTCACGCTCCCCTATTAACAATGTTTTTGTGATAATTTTTGAAAACTAAAACTAAAGTAGGTATTACAGCTGTTTTGGCAGTTTTATTAAAAAACCTTTTTTGCTGTGAAAGATACACATTTTCAGGTTTTGACTAATAATTTATTTAACAGAAATTTCATTAATATGACATATTAGGTATACTGCAGTATTAGCAAATTATGTAACTAACAAAATTTCTCTGGAATGAAATATTAGTCGAAACCGTAAAATTAGGCAACATGGAAAAGCAATCTTAAGGGGCCTACCTACCTGCACTTCAGATGCGTTGCAGCTAATTATGATTATTCTTTTTATGACAAAACAATTGAACGCTCATTATATTTGTATATCTTCTAAAAGAACACAAAATTCAAACTTATAGTCATTATAGTGTTAAAAATTCGGCACGTTCGCTGAAAATATTATTTTCGGGTCCCTCACATTATCAAAAGATGGCTTTTCTATACTTCCGTATCTGGGAAAATAACAACCGGATGCGACAAACGCAACTATAGATACAAGCGTTAGACTTTGAACTATGCTGCCCACAAATAAAACAATGTGGCCACCGGTTAAAGTGCCACAAGAAATAGGATAATAGTGAAGCACTGCACGCCATCTTAGTGGGTTGCGCGGAGAGGAGATAATACATTACATATGTCGGTCAACGGCACTCTTACCGCTCCTGCCTCACACACATAAACGCAGCCTATGTAGGGAGGCCCCTTCAACAAAACCGCCAAACAGATTCTCAATATCTAATTTGGTTTAGGTACAGTAGAAACAAGAGATCATGACTTTAACAGTAATTTTATGACAGCGAAATATTGTAACTGTACAGTGTAATTAGAGTCCGGCGGAACGTGTCAGCCATTTGAAAATTTTCGGAATAAGATATACATAAGGAACCACACGTGAATTTCAAATAACTTAGTTCACTATAGAACTAAGTAAGCTAAGTTAACCAATGTTTCTCTTTCATGTCGGATCCTACTTTCAAAACGGCGGCAATTTGGACACATTATCAAACGACACATCTATGGAACCAATAACCGAATTTAATTTAACTCGTTGCACATTATTAAAGTGACTAGGCTTTTACAGGGGCTGCGGAGCGGTCGAAGGATTAGACCTCTCGCCCTACGCCCCTCCACGGCGATCCGGGTTCGATTCCCGGCGGGGTCGGTCCCCGGAATTTCGCATTTGGGAATCGCACCGGACGATTCACCTGGTCGGTGGGTTCCTTGGGGATCCCTAATTTCCTCATCCTCTAATTTCCGGTGCCGCCACATATTCTCATTATGTCCCCTTCTTCCCCCAGCGCTAAAGACCCAGATACTAGGTGCTAACCAATATCTCTTCACTTGTTCACTAGACTTGTATGTACTTTATTAACGCAATATTCATTTTTCCAAAATGTCCTCCATTTGAACATTGCTTCTACAAACGAGATATGTGAAGAACTTTTTCTAGAATCTCTTTGAACTCGGTATAAGTTATGTACACAAAGTGCAGTAAGGTAAGGTGGCTTAGTGCGTTTATTTTATGTTGGTATATTATAACACTGACTGCCATTTGAACATTTTTGATCGAACGAGATATCTAAGAGCCCATTTACACAAATTTAATTAAACTAGATGGGCTGGTATTGCTTAGTTGATACGTTTGCATTACATATTACAGAGAAACGAGTTTCATGTATTTTTCTCATGTTAAAATAATTTTTCATTGCGGCTCTTTCTGCCTTTTTTATTCATGGGAAGTCAGAAGGACAATTTTATTAAAACTCATTAAATTTAGTACACTCTTAGGTTAGCAATAAGTGAGCTATCGTAATTTTAATTTAATGTTGTGTTTAATTGTCTACATTCGTATAAGATATTTCCCAACGTTGGTATTTTTAATACATGTAGTTTAAGAATAATTAAACCGAATCGAGCCAAATACTAACTTTAATTACTTTACACTCCAAACGATGATTTATTTAGTCCTAATTATTGAAGGTCATACTTGTAAGAAGGTAGATCGACTTGAATGAAATTATATTATTAATTCATATTTATTGAGCCACAAGACCAGTTTGATATTTTTGTGTTAATTTGAACCCACCTTGTGGAAAACTATCTCATATTATATTTGGGTAACTTCCTGTTTTGAATTGTAATATAATCGAGCGTTTGTACTGCAGGTATTTACAACATATTCCATAAGCTAATATACAATTAAATAAATACTTGGGAACTATTCATATATAGGTGATATAATATTTCATTTTCAAATCTTTTGAGTGCTGTTACTGTAGGTATCTCACGAATTTGTAATTTTTTTTTTTACTTGGCTAAGGATGTTTATAAATTCGTCTTTATGAACTGAGTCAAAGTACCTTTTACTTTAATAAGTTTGTCTGACTAATATATTATTTAGCCTTACGGTGATCGGATCGTTATATTATTACGGACTAAGTGAATCTCTTTAGTCCATAAGTTTCTGTACAGCATCGATAAGTGCGTGTTTCGTTTTTTTCCGTAGTGCACATTATCTTTTAATTCTTTAAAATATTTTAGCTTCTTTTCGTCTGTTTCCCTAGTGTGTTGTTTGTTTTAATTTCTATCTTATTTACTTGTTTTTAAATTTCTTGAAATTTTAGGTTCTGTTTATCTGATCATCTAAACTTATTTCTAGTTCTTTCGTATCCTCTTTAACTTCCTTTATCAACCCAACTTATTTATTAAAGCCGCCAGGTTTTTCTCATATTTCTTCTTGTTATTTCGTTTCTAGTGTCCTCGTGTTGCAGCCAACTAAAGAAACCATCTTACTATGATGCTATCTGCGATAGGCTCCAGTTCCCTGTATATATTAACTTGACATTATCCGCCATTGTCAGTCTTTTTGACATTTTTGTATTAATATATTATAATTATATATTTTATTGTGAACGTTCTGGTTATCCTTCTTTGTGTGATTTGTGTGCTCGGATATTGGGATGTCTTTTTAGCTTCTTCTCAGTGAGCTTGACGAAGCAGGTGAATAGGTGAACAATAATCTTCCAAACGGACTTGAAACACTGGGACAAACATATTATTTTCTGATATTTCATTATATATGTGGCAGCTAGGACGGTAACGCAGTGTTAACTCCGCATGAGGTTATCTTCGAAGTCTAGAACCACGTTGTGAGTTTTTTTGAGAGGCGGTCCGTGCCAAAGTAGGCAATAGCGATGTCCTCTTAAAGGCAAAGTAGTAGTTAGGATACCAGGTTACAAGGCCATGTGTTCTGTAACCCTTATCACCATAAATTAAAAGATAATACTTTATGCTTAAGAGCGCCGTTTTCAAATTAAAAATAATCTGTAAATTGAATACGCATCATTTCACGTTTAAAAATTCAATATTCTAGTTAAATTTTTTATTACTTTCACTGAAATAAATTTAATAAGATCTTGCAACTCATATTAATTTAATTGTTTAAAAATCTTATTACTACTAAAATTATCCAATTTATATTGAACATTGTTAAGTAACTTTTGTAATACGAAAATCGTACCCATTAAACTCAAACGATACATTACTATTTCATAACTTAGTTACCAAAGAGGAAAAAAAAATTAAAATAGTAAATCCTTTTGAAACTTTGAAAGTATTTACTTACATAAGTATTAAAAGTACATTAAAATGGTTTTAAGTACACACTTTTATTTAAAATGTTATTTCCTCAAAATAAAAAGTAATAATTATTGATAATTTTTAATTTATAATATCAACATGTACGCGATACATAAGCTAATTGATTTTATGAGATGAATGCCCACGATATTCTTTCAGATTAATTATGTAATACTGTTTAATTTACTGATTTAATTAATAACAGAATGGAGAAGAAATTGTCACGATCTTTCTACTCAAGAAATTTCCTAATTAATCAGACACTGAAAATGTGCAAAAATATTGTACTAGGAGGACTGCAAAATACGAACATAAATATGCATCACGAACATAAAGTTTTTTAGTAACCATAACTGATGACAGTGTAACAAAAGACTGCACACAAAAAAACCAGAGGTGAGAAGCCAAATTATATTATGCTGCTTTTAGTACCTCCAGTACACTGAAATTAGTTTACGAAACAATTAAATAATTTACACAGTGATCAAACAGGTCGAGTGTACTTCAAATTCATTAACATCTTACCTTAATACACTGTTATTAAATTTAACAATGGTTTGTTTAGAAACGTATCATCACGTTTTTCTTTTCAATTTTGTTCACAAGCATGTAACCGTATTAAATACTCGCAATCGCAAATATCCACTAAGTTATACATAAAAATTCTCTGTATTATTTTAATAATTTATAAATTTGTAATATTACTACTTTGCACGGCGTATTGAACACGCTTCTCTTCTCTTATTTAACACAATATTTGAAACATAGTTGTCACAGGTTAGTTGTAAAATTGTGAAATATACAAGACGGTAAAAAAAAGTTTTTTTTTTTTTCGAAATTAAAAAAAAACATTCTTGTCAATTACTAAATTAGCGAAAGTTATTTCGTTGAATAGAGTCTTGCAAATTAAAGTTTCACAAAATGTACGTCAAAGTAAACTTAAGTTTAAATTATTTTGTGAGAATGCTTCCTCACTATAGTTATCAAAATAATATTTTCTATGGATTACAAAATTAAATTATTTGTATAGTTCATTTTTTTTATTTATAGCGACGGTAACATTTTAGAAAAATTTTAACTATCTGAGATAAAATACAGGTAATGTATTTGTTCGTCATTCCTTAATGTCGAAAACATTTCGTTCTTAAAAACCATAAAACAGTCATTCCGTGTACAGTTTATTGAAAAATTTGTAAAATTATCCAAAATTAAAATTTTTAGCATATATATCGAAAACAAAATTTTTTTCATGACAGTGAATGTAAAATTCATTTGTAGAAAAGTAGCTTATTTTGTTACGTGATTTGACCATGTTGGCATGATCCAGAAATCGTAATATAATGAAGTTTGACATGACACACTGCAATACTGCGGGTCAAAATATTTTTGTAGGATGAATATGTCATCGCAAAAAATCTGTACAAATTTACCAGTACCGACAAGCCTGCGCAGTACGAATATGCAATTATTATTTAATTTCCGTTCTCAGTTATAAGGAATTTGTGTTTAATGATTTTAAGGAGCAAATTTCGATAAAAACTAATGTTAAGTCTTTTTCATTGCAACATTTTGTAAAACTTACAACTTCTTTCAAACTTCCGGCAAATTATTGTATTAATTATTGAAAATATTTATTAGTTTCATAATTCCAAAGAATAGAAACCGTAATGTCACATTTTGCGTTGGGGTTTATTAACAATCAAATACGAACTCTCCGAAGACATTTTTAAACATAATTCAATCAATAACGTTTATTTCTCGTAATTTAAACAGTTTAAACGTTATAATGTATAAGGAAGTTAAAACTCATATTGATGTACTGTATGCGTAAGAGTTCTGAATACTAAAGTGTAATCTAGATCATGTCGACAGAATAAAAAGTATTTATTTTATTTTAGATATATATATATATATATATATATATATATATATATATATATATATATATATATATTTAAAGTTGTAGTTTTCTCATTGACGTATCAGCCTCCCGCGGTCACACCCACGCAGTTATGCAAGAACTGTCATAATACGTCTCTTTTTAAGTTGTCACAGCAAGGCGATATTGTCGGATGTCAAATTCACATGACTATCTACGTAAAACCGGAAAAAAAAATTTTTAAACAACACTTCCTCGTGCTTTATCGCACACCACCTTCCTAAGGTATCAGTGGTTTCTCAAGGACTTACACCAGGTAGAATAAGGGGGACTGATAATATACCTGTATATAAGGGACAGTGTTTTCTAGCAAGCACATTCTAATCGTCAGAACCTTCAGAGACGCTACGAGTCACCTACCCAAAGAATAAGGTAACGATGCGACAAACTCACTTAACTACATAAATCATAAATACTAATAACTGTTTTGCATTCAATATTTGTTTCGTAGTTTAAAATACCAGAAACTGACATTTTAACTGAAGCTGGAAAATATTTCATCTATATAATAATGTTCCATACGTGGTTAAGTTTTATATGAATATAGCACACCGCACACGTGATACCAACTACGTCTAATACCTTTGTTTTTCAAGCAAACCTACACAGTCATTGAGTTCAAAGAGATTCACTTTTAAAATAAATTATTTCTCAGCGATCATATTAGACAGATTGATATTTTAGAAAAACATTATTCTATGACAGTTTTTTTGAAAAAGAATGGTAAGTTACGTTAAAAATTATAGCATTTTTTTATTTTAATACTAGATTTTCAAGAAAAGGTGTATAGTTTAGATGACATCGGTTGAGAGATGTGGTCGAGGTTGGGCCCCGAACTCAGCGTAACGTCCGGTTTCGTGGCTCCGACATGATGAAAGGGTGTCGCCTCTCTCAGTAGCGTCATTTTCTACTGAAGACTTCCGCAGTTATATCTCTTAGTTGTCATTAAATATTCGCCTCACCCAGCCGTATTCTTCCCGGCTATTTGTTAGTTCGCAGGAATGCAGACACGCATCGTATGCTCTCTGAATGTGAAAATCTAAGGTTTCCCGTAACCCTAAATTTATAAAACTTATTACTTTCTATAAAATGTACTAGACGGAGTTTCGTAATTTTTCTTAAGATTAATCTCAGTATGAATAGCAACATTGCCGTTCATAATTTTATTGCAACATAGTGTATTTATTTTTATTATTCAGTGAGTGTAATTCATTTCCTCAATCGTTAGTTTGATATTTTCGTTAAACAAGTTTAAGTTCAAAAGTTTACTAGCGATATAATGTTCCAACTGTTGCTATCACTGAGTAAAGATCTTTACTCAATGTAGCCATTTCATTGCGGTGAACTTTATTATTCGTTTGTTCGAAATATTGTTGCAGTGAGAGTGAATGGATTAGAGAGGCGAGTGAGTTAGAAATATTAGTCAGCTATTTAACACATATTTATTTAGCGCTGGTGAGAGGTGACATGAAGATAGTATAGAGTGGTACGTGAGTAAAGGGGCGAGGGAAACTTGCTATTTTTGAGAAAACCCGCCGACCAACGGCACTGTCAATATATTATTTTTCACGTGCGAAAATCCAAGGGTAGAACCCGGACCACCTTGGTGGGAGGCGAATGGTCTGACCACGCGAATTAGAGGAAATAAATATGGCATGGGACGGGTACTTGAGGGCAGGTTATCTCACCCCGACTCCAGAATTCTGCTTGAGCGCCAATAAGTCTATCTGCCGCGGCTGTGCGATTTAAGAGAATTTGATGGGCATGCGCCATTGGAGAGCTATGACTTCCCAGAAAACATCTTAACAGTAAAATAATAACATATTTGCATCGGCTTGTTGACGTTTAAGGTGAAATGAAATGCTTAACGTGTGATTTATTTGTATATCTTATGCCGTTGCTTATGATAGACATACAAAAACAGTAGTAAGGCATTTCATTACTGAACATGGCCCTAATATCTTGTTAGTTATAAAAATTTCTCTATTTATTTGTTACGTTTCTCACTTTTAAAATGACTTCTTTTACACAGTCCACAATGATTTTGAATAGGAATCCACAATAATGAAGGAAAACAGTAATATTGTTCAGTATTGTCTTCTCTGTTTATTGAAATGAATCAAAATATTATTTTAATGAAATAAAAAATTTGTGAAAATACTTGGATCTTACATTACAAAATATTGCAGTCACTTTGCTTACACCATAATAATACAAATGTTCACGTCATTTCTTTCTACAATCACAATGCTTTTGTTTCAAAAAACAATAGCATTTTTTAAAACTTGACCCTGTCTCATTTGCAAACAAAATAAATAATTAAATTTAAGTTACCATTAAATTATTAATAATAGTTTAATGTTTGTGGTCATTTTATCACAGAATTCAATAGCCTATAAAATCAATCGGACTTATTTTAAAAATTAGTTTGTACCATTGTTAGCGCATGCAAGAACTTTGTGTAAGCCGTTGCACGAGGCGATTTCTTTTGACTTTCCCACATTACACTGGTTTAAATCAAACATTTGTTTTTATTACGTTATTTTAATCCGTTTTTTGTCCCTGCAAGATATGATTTTTATTTTTATTGACAAAAACATGAAATGTACTGTTGTGCCGATAAATTTTTAAATATAACATCCTGCATTGGCATATTTTCGTTACTCATTAGAAGTTATCTCTCCTATAATGTGTATTGTTTAAGATAAATACAGAGATATTTTAAGATACGCGTACATTAATTTTGCTGTGCTAGTACACAAAAACCTCTTGAAATCTTTTGGATGCACTACGTGATGTTAAATAGGTTAAAAGGACGTAGCTGTTTTCATACTTTCGCCACACATTTCCACAAAATTCACTCTAACTAAAATTATCTGATGTACAGTTCCCCATATTGCAAATCACAGATAATAAGAAAAAAATTAACCTAATTTTTTACGCACTTCTTTAACAACGAACATAATCAAAATTCACTCAGTATTAGTTATTCTGAAGTACTTCGTATTGTGAATCATAGATAATTAACACATAAGGTGAACCTACTTACGTGTTACGTTTGTTAGTCGTGACTACAGAATTCACTTAGTTGTGATTAATATACAATGATTAACATAATTACTTACATATTAATATTTATGCATGTTCTCAAAAGTAACTATGCATAGAAAAGAACAAACTATGCTCACCTTATTATTAACATATTTCTTTTACTTCACGATCACACAAAATTCACTTAAATTAACTTGTCCCATATAACTGCACAGGACAGTCATAAATAATCTCGGCATCTACAAAAAAAATCTGGACCGAATCATTTACAAATTAATTCTATAATACTTAATTAATATGTGTGTTCATGAATGTAACTTTTTCTTGTTTACTGCATATTGTCAACCATATATATTATCAAATAGAGTTAACGTAATTTTGACATACTACTTTTACTACGCAAGTTTATAAAAGCTTCTTTCGCCTGTTTTTTTTTTCGCACGGATTGCATTTCGCTCACAAGAGATAATAACAAGTAATATGTTTTCAAGAAAAAGGCTTAATAATATATATGCTACAAATTGAAGAATTTCGCTCAACAAAAGTTATTCTTCATTTAATTGTATTAACTCCAAACAGTAACAAATAAAGTGACACAAATAAAAGGTGAATAAGTATATAACCCATAATTTAAAAAACAATAAAATGTATTAGACGTTTACTGAAACAGTAACATATATTAACATAGACAGGAAGTATAGGATAATGCAACTTAAGTCTGGAAAACAATACATTTCATAAGACTTTTACTAGTGACACAGCGCAGAAATTAAAGGAAACGTGGCCACTTGTGTAAACTGCTGCTCCTAGTGTGAATTATTTTAAGCACCAAACGTCAAAATTAAATTTATTTGATTGTTAACTTACTCATACATAAAACCGTTTATCAAATTACTAAAATGTTTATGTAAACATATAGATGCATAAAACTGGATATAGTTTTGCAGCAATCATTAAGTACAATTATGGTTGTATCCCATTTTCACAAGTATTTATAACGACAGCTACGCAACACACATATCAATAAAATAAACAAACACTCGTGAGGTTTTATTTACGTTTTTCCAAATTATTCTCCGCATCCATATAAACACAAATTTCTCTTATTGAAAGTTCTCAAGTATACTGAGGATACACAAGTTCGCTTAGCAAACAGCCTAAATAAAATGACGCCAGTCGTTTACTATGAATTTTTACCAGAAACAAATCACTTCTCGCAATGTTTCTTTCAATAGTAATTTTTCATCTCGTAGTTCACAATAATCGCTCTTTTATTGTGTACAACCTCTTTAGGAGTCTTTGTAGACACAACAAGTGGACATTTGCGGTTTACAACTATCATATCTACTATGAAATTGTCAGGAGAAGCAGCAAGGAAGGTATGTTCCACATCGACAAGATTACCACACTTCTTAACTTCTAGGTCTTCACGTTCTTAAAGAGCACTGAGAGCGAAAATCTCTCTTTGATGGCATATCTTGTTGTGGCAGAGTCAACATATGTTGAATAAAATATTTATGTTACAATATTCCTGCACGATGTGTTTTTACTACATTTAAAATCTTTCCCATACTACGATGCTGTTAATCGCTTTGCCTTCTTCGTTTTCCAGAAACTGAAATTATGACTGCAGACATATGCGCTTCTGAAGGTCTTCGATTTGATTCACATCTAACTATAAAGTTGATAAGAAATTTTCTTTTCTCGTCTTTAAAATAACTTCTGGTAAATCTGATTCTTCTTCCAAGATGTACATTCTCCCATACTTTTTTTCTGGCATGCTAATTTTTCTCTGTTTTGTTTTTCTCTTCTTCTCGAAAAACTAAAGTTTTTTTTTAATGACGCAAACTGTCGGGTTTCTTGTGTTTAGCAAATGTTTAAATAATTTCCTCAACTCCCTGTTGGATTAGAACGTCAATGTTGTTGACATTGTGCTTAGTGTTGAAATAGATGCAGCTTCACACCTCCACTTCGTAAGGAGTCTTTCAAGGCATAGTTTACTCTTTTGACCCTATTAGTTTCGCACCGTATGAATTGAAAAATTCTGCCGAATTGTTTGCTTTATTGTTTATTAGGCTTGGAGCGTAATAGGCAACACTGTTAAATGCGTATTTCAAGTCGTCCACAAACCTAAGGGTGTATACGCACTGGCGAGTTAAGCTGTTCGTGAAACGCACGTTAGCTGCTCGCAACGTGATCGATTTAAAATTAGTTTCACCGAATCTCCAGCGATAAACAGGACAGTCAAACTAACAAGGAGTATACAACAAGGGGTTCGCGAGCACTGTTTAAACACACGAACATATAACTAGCACGTCCAGTCGCGAGTGATTCGCAAGCTTTTCGTAGTGCGCTCGTATTTCACTCGGGACAGTGTGCCAACTGACGAGCATACTGCTCACGAACGGTTCGTAAAACGCTCGGCTCGCCAGTATGTACGCGTCCTTACAAAGTGTCCCAATATGTATAACATTACTTTCAGGGACATTTGATTTATTACAAAAATATTTGTCACATTTTGTGTGGTCTCCAAAATCGTGTTATAGTCATTAAATTATCATTCCGAAGTTTATTTATTCCTTCATTTGTTGAAATACATTGTTGTGTTGCTTCGGTAAGCTATTGCTTCAGTAACAGCTACTTTAAATTTTCTCAAACTTTCTTCTAATATTTTTTTGATGGTGGGGAATATTTTTTCTTAACAAGATCTCTCAAACTATTGGAGTGAATTCGTAACACGTTGTTGGAGAATTCAAGTTTTCCCACAATTAGCGGTTACCAATGCGGTTTCGTTAGCAATGAGACCCATCACGCTATTGTCAATGATAGCTTAAAAATTACACCAAAAGAATATTCAGAGTATTGAAAAACAGGCGATGAAGCGAATGTTGTGGTTTCGCATAGCTTAAGTTATAGTCATAACATTATTACGCTCCTTTGTGCAGTTTCAATATTTTACAAGGAATGCGCTTTTTTGTAATACTATCACATTTTCGTTGCAAGTAGCCTGAACGGAAACTAATTTATTCATTTTACATACACGTTAGTAGATATTCACTAGCCGAAGGATGGGTATGTTTGAATTATCAAAATGTAAATAAAAAGGCATGAAAAGTTTTATGTTACAACTATGAATTGTTTTGTTGGCAGAAGAAAATTTTACAATAGTTGAACTATCTGTCACTAGTTAGAAGATAAGAATTTACAGATTGAAAATTTTTATGGAAATTATGGATAGAATAAATAAATTAATTGAGGGGCTTTTCTTCGTGTGAGGTACATACAGTACCAAAGCCAATATAAAATATATTTTTTTTCGTGAAGACACTTTATGATTTTAAATTATATAAATAAAACATCGAAAAAGTAATTCCGGAAGAACACATTAGGAAAGTAGCCAGTATCTTCAAATCTATCCACACGGTTAGTCCGTTCCCATCTTAACTCAGACTGTAACCAGTCGCTAGAAGAAAAGTCAATATATTTCAGTGAATTACAGTATGTAATAAGAAGTACTACACAGTTGCTTAAGAATGAAGAAGGTGGTGAGGAGGGAGGGATTGGATATCCAGGTGAAACCTCACAGATCGACAGTAGAGTCTGGGATGCATCCTACATGTCAAAATTCGCAGCCACCCAGAATAAAATCGAGCACGGCAACACGTATGATAGGCGAGAGCACTAACCACTGCGCTAAGCGAAGCCCCCATTCTTCGACAGAGTAAAGTATGGGTTCCACCCAAACCGAACATTAGGGTTATAGAGAGTTCGCTTTGTATGTACACTAACGTATTATTTTTAATTTTTTTACTTGGCTTTTAGTTTCGCTTATTTACCTGCTCCTTCTTGCAAACATCGCTGGACGTAAACTAAAGTTTAATTTACTGTAAGATAAAACATATTGTTCAGATTTCGCGAGTAACTGGACCACTTTTTTAAACTTATATTTTCCGGTTTTGCTGTATATCTTCTTGTACGCACTGTTCCCTTACATAGCAACTTGATTAAATTATGTGTAAATAATATTTTCCTTTTGAAATTAAAATTTCTCGTTATTGAGAGGTTTTCTTGTCCATGAATTATGTGTTATGCAAACATTTCGTTAGATCCTGTCAGCTCGCTCCATGATAAGTAAAAAAAAAAAAAAAAAAAACGAATAACAAATATTTGTTTTATTCTTGTCTGTTGATATTGTGTGAATGACGAATGACTTAAGTTTCAAGTAAGTTAGGTTTAAATTATGTATATGATGGTCCTTTACGCCTTGCGCACGTTTTAGCATAAGTACTCGCATTTAACTGAGATACCAATTAATAAAAAATTAGACAGTACATCTCAAAGACCAAGTGAAGTACGCATATTAAGTGTTGTTGTCACTGTGTTTAGTGAAATAAATATATTTAGTGCCAGCTACAATATAATTTGTTTGTATTAACCCTTCCAAATTTTTTTTATGCTCATCATGTAAATATTTTGTTTCCGTTTTCACTCTAAATTATTATGGTCACAAAAATTACTTTGTATTTCTACAAAATAATTTGGGAGGCAATATTTTCAACAAAATATTTCTTTCAGTGTTATCATTACATTTTGGTGGAATATTTTTAATTATTTTATAATACACTTCTGTGCATGTTTGTTGCAGATGAAGTCAGCTGTTATCCTCGTCCTCTGCCTCGTTGCCTGTTTCATGGTTTGCGAAGCCGTAAATTCAACATGCCCTCTTAACGTAAACATAAGAATATTATCAAATGTAAACGGCACAATTGTGGCTCAAATTGTAAACGGCACACTTGGTACAGTTGGAAACGTAGTTAAGGGCGTAGGAAGTATAATTCCGAAAATTTTCATTAATGCTAATATGACTTGCTAAGAAGAAGGCTGTACTTCCAGTCTAAGTTATACGATGAAAATTACACACAAAATTAACAACTTTGTAACAATTCTGAATAAATGAATTGATTCAACTCACGACTTTGTCATCGTTTTTCTTACAAAACGTGTACGAAGTGTAATTCCAGTCACCCAATACTGACAATGATTTAGACTTAATTATTACAATAACAGTCTTTCCTGTGAGATAATATCGCTCTGCCCTCCGCGACACGCTACACGCCAGTCAACTATTTTCCGTTGTACAATCTTCGTTCATGTACTCCGCCAACCTCTGACCACAGCACTGCTACCGCGCCTCTTCCTGATGACTGTCGTAGCCACCGCCGTCGGTATCCGTGTCGCCGAGGTCTTTTCTCCGAAGAAGAGGAATGAGAAGAACATGTCTTAGCGTTTTGTCATCATAAGCTCTATTTAATCACTCCGTTTTACCGTCCAGATCATTATCTCAGTTTAAGGATAACACAGCCAAGCATTGAAGTTCTAGATTTTAAGGAGCGTCCCTGTGTAAGCGGCCGCCGGACGTACAATTTGTGCGACAGCTGGGCGTGTTCTCGTCTGAAAAACACCCTCAGAAGTGGAAACCAAGGTAGACATTGATGGGAGGGTGTATCTGTGAGTGTCAAAGAGGAAAACGGACTGAAAGTATGAAAACGCGCTTCGATGTTAGTCGGTTTTCCCACCAAAAAAAAGTTGCTAATGGTTTTAATACAAATATGAATTCACAAAGGAGGCGTCTAGGATACTTGAGTTAAATTATTTATTTAGCAGAGAAATATGTGCTACACAAATGCAATGTTATATTTTAATATTCCACTGAATTCGTTATTTTTAAAAATCAAATTGTTACTACAGTATCGAAACGTTGACTCTAGTAGCAAAGAGACTTATTTTGTCTTCGTATCAAAAATGATATTTTGGAAGTTAAATTAGTCATTGAAACATTAAAATAAAGAGAGAAAATATACATACAAATGGTGCTAATTAAGAACTTGGGTGGTTCAATAAGGCTGGGCATTAGTGGTATTATTTTGTTATTTTATTCTTTCACTTTATTTAAACTCTGAGAATAAAATATGACATTTGCTATTATAGTGTGAATCCTATTCGCCTTGCGCTGCAATACAAGCACCGCTGTTGAGCTTTAAATGTATATTTAGGCCGCAACCAAGCCAGCAAACTAAGAATTAAAAAAAAAAAAAAAAAAAAAAAAAAAAAAAAAAAAAAAAAAAAAAAAAAAAAAAAAAAAAAAAAAAAACTTCTGAACAAATTGCAGAATAAATACACGTTAAATGTTCGATTGCAATGATCGTATTGTAGCGCAAGGTAGATATAATTAATTTCAATAGCAAATTTAACATTTTATTCTTAAAATTTCAGAAAAAAATTAAATTATCCAATATTGTGACGGATGACGATCCTTAAGTTTCCAAGACCATCCTAGCTAGTTACAGGAGTATGATATGGCTGTTGAGGCGTTGTTATCCTTCGTGTGAATGTAGATATATATAGTGCCGATACTGCTGATCGGGCTGTGCAGTAGATAAAGCCTGCTGCAGGCATTCATTTTATGTTCCTACAATCACGTGACCTGTGCCGTGTAGAATATGGTGGACGTGTTTATATTACTACAGCCGATGTTCGTGCTTGTTTGTATATGTTTACTGTTTTATGTTAAACCATTGAAATTCGGGACCGTATATCGTGCGACTATTACATCAATGACTTTATCTATGTGTAATTCTATTAAATACTTATCTGCTATTTTTACTAGCAAATAGAATTTCTACACAAAATGTAGCACCCTAGTGATTTCTTTCAGCAGTACCTTAATCATCTGCACTAAAACAATTACTACGTGCTCTGAGTGGAGCTACATTTTCTTCTATGTTACGAGCTTATAACTTGACTGTGTTACGTATCAACCGAAGAAGCGCCAATTGTTAAGCAACGGATTAAATATTTCCCAGCTTTAAAAGAGTCTTACAAGTATTCCACATCTGTATCCTAATGTTCTGAAGTTTTTCGTTACATGACTAAAATACCTCTTGTAACAATGTCTTAAACACGGTAAATTCTAAGTATAATTTATTGATAACTTACGATTTGCGCATGGCCAATTCCTGCATATCTTCGTGCCTACAATCACGTGACATGTTTGTCCGATGTGCGAAATTCCTATCGCTCTATCTTATATTCACAGCGAGAGCCTGTTCTTTGGCACTGAGGTAACACATTTGTCTAAAAAAAAGTAAATAATTAAAGTTGACATTAATTTTGTTGAATCAGCAAGTTACTGTAAAGCAAACATTAGATCGCTTCATTAACTAATGTGGTTTGTGTACTTGCGCAAATAATGTTGTTTATATATTTGTGTAAATGAACTAAATGTGTAGCTGATCATACCAAATTTTACGTCTAATATGATCGATTACTTAGGTACAAGCCCAGTTAATATTGCACAAATAGTAATTAAAAAAAAACGCTTAAACATATTTTCATTTATGAAATTTTTCATTTAAATCAACTTCTTATTTGCTAAACTTATTAGTGAGATTAACGTAACCATTCGCATATGCCAGAAGGAACGATCGTGAGACTAGTGAGTTTTCGTTTTTGGTGCATTTTATCCGTGACTATGTGTAGTTAGTGACAGACGTTGAAACTAGGATATTGTTGATTCAGCACCTGATTTGTGAAGTGTAACAATTATAAACTTTGTTTCTATGTTTCTCTTCCGCATGGCCAATACTGAATAATCTCTGTCCGTTTCATAGTAAATAACTTTGAAGAAAGGAACTACTACGACTGTGCCCTAAATGACTCAACACAACTTCTGGGGCCCTTGTAGGCCTTCGCTAGACTATTCGAAGTAACCAGTTTTTCTCCTTTGTACGAATTGTGCAGTTTCGGACACGCGTGCGCCGCATAGACTGTAAACGTTCGTGCGAGAACTAGTGTATTGCGTGTGTTAAGTTAAATACGATCATGGTTTTTATAGCTCTACTCTAGTTCAGCAAAATGATTTGGTTAAAAAATATATATATATATATATATATATATATATATATATATATATATATATATATATATATATATATATATATACACACACTTGTAGTTTACCTTTATTAATGCATGGTTATTTTAACAAACAAATATCCTAGTTCAGAAAAATTGCTTTGTAAAGTAAACTAAAGCAACAGTTTTGCCAAAAAAAAATCAACTTACCTGATCCAGCTGTGTATAAAGAGATATTTGTAGCCATTCGACATTATTGAACAAAGTAAACGATGTCAATTAAATTATTTTGTTGTACAAAACAATGCGCTTGCACGTTGGTATACATAAAGAAAATTAGATTGTTTCAAAAAAAAATTTTTTTTTTTCACAATGGGGTTATTCTGGATGTTAGGTAGTGTGACTTGAGACTGTGCGCAGGTGCAAGACCAAGAGCTGTCTCCTAACAACTATTAGATAAAAGATTCACTCTAAACATTCCCGCGGCCCTCCATTGTTTATCAAGCTTTTTGGTACGGAATAACCAATACTTGAAAAGTGGCACTCTAAATCTACAGAATTACAACTTACAATTTATATAAATATATAACCACATTAAAAAAATAAGACTTTGGTATAAACAGGCTACGTGTTCAATTTGCCCGAAACTCAGTTCAATAACATATTAAATAGTGAAAAATTTTCGATTACGCTAATATTAAATTTTAATAAATAACTCTGACCGCCTTAAAAACTTTCTGCGAAATGATATCACTCCCAACTATTATGTACAATAAATGCATACGTTTTGGATGTCTAGCGTACTTGCACCATGAATATGTCAACGTAACCGTGGTGGCTCGAGGGTTGTTGCCAGGCATGGCACAAGTTGCAGAGAACTATATAAGGTTGTGCGTTAGTTGACGCTACAGTCTATGACACGCTGGTATGTAGGTGCCGCTTGTTACTGACTGGTCACATCACAATCAGTAGCCAGTTGATATTTCATGGTCATTGGTATATGCCGGCGCGTTCACAGGTGTGTACAGTTTTCGGCATCTTATGCCCTACTTGTCAACAATTCAGGAGCCGGCACTGCAACATATTTCTAAGTTTCCTGTAAATAGGTGATATTGCTTTGGCCTTCGCATAACATTGATGTAAAGTAGGAGCATGAACACTTTTTCCTTTGACAGTAGCGTCACAATAATGATTTACATCAAGAAACAAATATATGTACAGTACAATATGTTTTACGATTTTTGCTAATCCATATCAAAATGTTTTAAAGTTGTGTGCAACATAAACTTAATGTGATTTAAACTGCATCATAAGTGATGGGAAAAGTTGGAGTTTACTTTTAAGTACATTTTTTCAAGAGCATGTGGTTTTCATATTTCAGGAGGAAACAAACCTCTTTTATGTTAAAATAGATCGTAGGATTTCGTGGCCGTTGTCTACATTTTCTTGGCTCCTGGGTGTGAGCCGCGACAGGAGATTGTCTTGCGACGTTTCGGCAGTCATTGCAGCTGCCATCATCAGGTAGTCGAAGTCGGGCACTCTGATTGATTGGTGTGGTAGTATTTATTGCCACATCGCCTATTAGGTGGATTGTACAGGGATTTTTACGTTTTTCCAGAACTTTTAGAGGACGTGGCTTTGGGTGTACGCAGAAGGATGTGGTTCATGCATGATGTTCCTCCAGAACATTTTAGTCGTCCTGTATGCGCTGTGTTGGATGCAACATTTGATCGCAGGGGGATTTGTCGATCGGGTCCTATTGCTTGGGCCCAACGCTCACCGGACCTGAACCCATAATACTTTTATTTGTTGGAATATTTGAAGAGATTTGTCTATGCAGCTCCGATAGAAGATGCAGAGATGTTACGTTATAGGATTTTTTAAGTATGTGAAACGGTTTGTAGTCAATCAGGTATTTTGGACGTGATCGCATATCCATGATAATACGTATTCGTGTAGGTATGTGTAAATGCAAGGGGTGGTAATTTTGAACTTTTATGTAATGTTTGCCTACATCAGTTAGCAGTATTGTATAAAACAATAATGAATATGCCATGTGTCACAGAATGGCCAAGGAATAAGCATGTAAACTTATTGATGCAATGCTTTACATTTGGTGCTAACCTTTTCGAGCTCCTATGTCCTGTGTTTTGAACATAAGATGCACAGCATGCAGAATACGTAATAGTGCGTTCATGTGTATTTTGTTGTGTTCCTTGAAGCCTCGAAGGTGCACATTCAACGTTACCAACATGATGTCATAATTAATCGTTTTTTTTCTGGAACTCTATCATTGTAGCTTTATTTGCTATTTGAAAGAACACAAAAAGTCTTAGACTGTTGCTACAAGAGGAACGTTTTTGTTTGACAGGTAACATTGCTCAATAAACCATCTTTAGATGTTTGAAAATCCTAAAGGTAAAATAGTTGTATGCAATTAGAGGATAGCCATCCCTGCTGTTTTCATTAAGTTTGAAGGTAGCAACCAGTATTTGCTGTTGATTTGCAGATCCCAATAACAGTAAGCAATTCTGAAAATATTGGATACTTAATGTCTATTAGTTTCCGATATTTTGGGAAAATACTGTTTTAAAATTCTATATTCAGAGGCCCATTTCTTCCGTAATATTGCGTTTGGGTGAAAAGCGCGAGGCATGTTTTCGTCGCAGTGTTTCGTGAGGAACACGTATGCGAACGTCTTGTATATTGATCACAATGGGAGCAGAAAACATTAATTATTAGCAAAACGTAACCAATATTTTTGTGCCGGAAAAAACATTTAACATCAGAATGACTCAATCATATCAACTTAATAGCTTTATCGTACAAATTATATTACCACGTATTAAAATTATGTTTTCAATATACTTATCTGAAAAGAGCACACGACGATGTGAACTCATTTACATTTACGCTCTAAATTTCAAATTCAGGTCTGCCTGTGCATTACACACAAACATAAATGACCAAACTAATTTCATTTGCCTGTAACCGAACCTTGTAACCTACCTCGCTACTGGAGTAGCCAATAACCGTAAATGGCGGCAAACTATTTGCAGTGTGTTTTAAAAAAATACTGCAACCGGAGTCGCAAAAATTCTCTGGTCTTGAAACATGCTACCAATTAATCCGCCAATATAAACCTATTGTTCGTAATTCCTGATGGCATCAAACATTTATACGTAATGTCTGGATCTTGCCACTACGAGCATTATCGCTTAAAAGTCCCCTGTCTTGTTTTAGATAAAAATTGTGTCTTTCATTTTAATTTGAACTTTCTTCGCTGACTGTTTGCAGGTACTCAGTTTTAATTTCGTTATGGGATCCCGTAGACTGATTACAGCACCCATGCGCTACGTTGTGAACTTTGTAAACTGTTATTCTTGTTCAACAGTTGACATGTTATTCACATCTTCTTTCGTCATCTGACGCATAGTTATGTTTGCTAGTTTATCTATAAATTGTTTTAATGGTTTCCAAATCTCTCACGAGTTTTCAAAAGCGTTGAAATATAATTTGCTTTGCTTTTGTGAAGAAACTTTTGCAGTACTTCGATATTCTTTTGGCTGAAACGTAGCCGTTTCCTTTGCCTCTTTTACAAGTCGTGCGAGTTCAGGAGAACTCAGGAAGGTAGACTTGCAGATTTCCCCCCCCCCCCCACACACACACAGAAAATTCAAAGCTCAATTTTAATGATCTAATCGTTTTGCTTCGTTTGCATCTAAATTACAAAATTGCACTTGCGATTTCTTTACCACCCAGTTGCACTTTTCAAACTCTTTCCAAATTTCCTGATCTGTCTTATTAAGTGTTTCCATTTCAACCAGGTACCAACAATCATGCTCGAGTAATTAAAGGTGACCAATTCGAAGAAATATTTTGTGAAGTCATGTAAGGGAGAAATATGCAGATCCAACTCCACCGTTCGTACTAATCTGACAAACACTCGCATAGACTGTACCAATTGCATGTATTGCCTCATCACCTTCGAATTACGGTACGTTCCTGAATTCGAGGCGTTAAAACGTTCAAACATGTTGATAATGTTCTCATAAGATATACTAGACACAAGACTGTTGAGAACTGATTTAACGTATCCTCGATCTATGAGCACTTTAGTAAGGACATTCAATTAAGAACATAAAATCTGCTTCACCTATGGAACCATAATAGCTTAATCAACCATTCACTCTGCCACAACACAAATCGCATATACAGAAAATGTAATGTATATGAGATATCGTGTCAACAAAATAATGTTACAGAGAGAAGAAATAAGAACTAAGAAAGAAGAAGCATTTGTGATGTTTGTGGTTTAGCAAAAATACACTTACCCAGATTATTTTGATTATTATGTAGCTGTAATGATAAACAACATCATAAGGTTACATTCTGAAACGATCGCAAATTTTAAATGAGGTCACGGTGAACGTGGCACTCAGGGAATTTAGTAATCTTGAACACATAGGAACACAATCAAATAAGGTTCTTGCTTTCTTCACGAAGGAACGTACGAAATACTTTTGGGACCCATATTACCGGAGATACCGCGCTGGGATAACTGGACCGGAGTCGCCGTCTATTTATAAGCTGCCTCCCACTCTTCCAAAGTAAGGGATCATACCAAAGCGGCCGATGATTGCTGGCTTTAGAAAACCATTACGGTTGATGTCAAATTTATTATGCATAAAGAAATGTTTATAATGTTTGTAACATGAAATTTGTCTTATTTGAATTGCGAAATGGTTCAACTGAAAAAAGTGCAAATGAGCGGATGACGGAGATGCTCGATGCAACGAAGGCTTGACATATGTTAGAAAACAACTGAGTGCGTTTACTGGTTAAAATTCGAGGGAAAGAGGGTGGACGTATTGTCGCCGGAAATTTTCATCCACATGCAATTTTAAATGTGACAGCAAGATTTGGTAATTGCTGTACAATTTGATTTCGAACCCTTACGGTCAGCGCCCGGGAGAGAGAAAAAAATAAGTTTATTCGTAATTAAAGGATCACAATAGTGCGACAGAAGCGAGGCGAAAAGCGCGATGTGAATAAAATAACTCGTCAGCCAATCAGCGTCGAAACATTTGTTGCGGTAGCTCATCCGCCTTGATGCTGAATAGCTGATCAGTTATTTTACTTGCGTCGCACACGTCGCGTCGTTTCTGTAGCGATATTGTGAGTCCAGCTTATTGCGCGATTCAACGAATTCAAGAACACTCTTCATAGTTTTACAGCCCTTCGCTGCCACTGGAGTTATGAGTATGTCTTAATCGTGATTCGGTACTTGCTTTCAAAGCCACAAGTCCACAAATATTTGCTCATCTGTTTAGACTGAGTAATTAGTTTACCGTGTCGGCCACGCTTCCAATGTGACGATTTGCGAAAATACAAAGTGTACAGAAACATACGAACTGAACCAAAATGTTATTTACATAGAAACATAACTGTCTTCACATTTGCATATGTAAAATTTTCTAAATTTACACATTCTTTATGTACATGTTAATTTCCTGAAATATGTAGGTACATTTGGTTACAATTTACAATGTTCGCTGCAAAATTACTCAAATTTTACCACTTTCATCAACATCAAGTTTGTAGGTCAAATTTTGCATCCAGAATTATTTCGTTTCCGTGACAGAGTTTAGTTATATTTCGCATAACTCGTTTAAAGAGGCAGTCAATTAAATTTTTGGTCATTTGCAATTAGGTTTGCTTACACTATATACTATTGATGATTTAGTGTGACATTTGTAACTTCTCTCGCAAGCAGATATATCACGTCTGGTAAAATTTATTTATAAATTATAATAGTGCGGCAGCGTTTCAAATAAATTTGTCAAAACAATGTTTAATATTACCGGGTACCATTCAGTTTCACTGTTAAAAAATTCCCGGACAAAGTGCTGTTAGTTTATGGAAACCATGTTCGTAAAAACGAAGTATGGAAACCTGCTCGATAAACTAATTTAAAAGAACGTTCTACACTGGATATAAAATAAGTATATTTACAATTCGTTGCGTAATTTAAATAATTAAATATTTTTGTTTAAAACTACTAATTGGAAGACCGTTCAATGTACTCATAAGTTATATGTATAAATACATGCTTTAAACTTCAAAGAAAGTAATTTCGTTTCGTGGAAGCAGGGACATATGTATGGCATTTCTTTAGATCTCTCTAATGACGAAATTGCTGCTGGGATATAAGCTTCCTTCGAGCTCCATAAAATTGAACGAATGTTTAATAACGTTATACGGAAAGGTCTGGAAACTTTAAAGTCAAGTACATTAGTTGCCAACATTAAAATGAGAGTTTAGAATCAGTGATAGTGTATGGGACAGTATTACGAGTAAAACCTTAGTCGCAGCCTGTTTCTGCTTTGTAATAAATGCTCCCGTTTCGGTCATACCAGAAAACACTGTCGCAGTAGTAAACTGAAATGCTCGTCTTGTGGAGATGATGACCATGACCGTGTAAATTGCTCTGTTACTATACCCCACTGTCCAAATAGTGATGGTCAACACTTAGCTTCAGATAAAGTTAAATGTCCTCATTGGGCTATAGAAGCATAAGTTGAAATAACAATGGCCACACATAACCTGTACTATTGTGTTGCAAATGACAAGTGTTAAGGGAAAAAAGTTACCAAGTTAAGAAACGCACTGTTCCTACAACAATGTTCGCAATGTATGTAATGCCTATGATCAGGAATTTCCGTGGGTCCAGCCTCCTTCACAGACAACAATAGTGAAAAAAAAAAAAAAAAATAACAAAAATGAACACCTTCTTCAAAAAATATTGTCTGTTAAATTTCACTAAAATAAAAAAATAAAAAAAGTTACGTTATATGTTGGACGACTTAGAATACAGTTTATTAGGACACTAGTATACATGATCTGCTTGAGAACAACATTCACAGAACTCTGCACGTGTGTATATCCGTGCCACGTCTTGAAAAACGTTGCTGGAAAGGGAAAATGTAGCCTATATATTTTGTGGCCATTTTTTAAAACGTAAATTTGCGAAAGAATCATTAAAAATATATTCACGTTCTTACTAGACTTTTAACATTAACAATCCGACATGAAATTATAGAGTTATCTTAGAAATTATAAAATAAAAGCGATATATCGACGACTGAACTGCATGCAAATTATGTAACTTGTACCTACATGTTAGGATGGTGGATTATGAGCGTGCCGTTTCGTTCTTAAAGGCCTCGAACGTACAAAACGCGTCCATCAAGGTGGTCTCTATGAAGGCAATTACCTCCCTGGAACTTTTTTCCTGCAACTCAGTGCCAAAAACAAGGGACCAATAAGGTCGAAACTGATACGTTCACCAAGTTGCACGGCGCCGCTATGCGCAAGGAAGTGAAACGGCGTGCAGCTTTGGTTGAACTGAAAAAGATTCCGGTCTTCTTTTTGTGACACAACGTAAAATATTAAGCTACGAATTGTGCCAGAGACTTAACATTTTTGTATTACAATATAGGCATATAAAATTTAGTTTCGAAAGCACACGAACGCAAATTTTCACTCACAAAAATGACAATGACCTTCGGATACATTTATTATGTGTCACTCTATAATATTCAGCGGTTTAAAAAAAAAAGTTTTCCTATACCTGACTATAAAAACTGAAGACGAAATGTAGGATTCTAGATTCACATACATACATTATATGTTTACATGTTTGTAAGCATTTTATATTTTCTTACAATCTGCTCTATAAATCTTTCTTTTTGTATGTTTAAAAACTTTTCCTACATTCACAAAGATAGTTTTGAAACGGAGTAAATCGATTTCAGGGAGTTTCAAACATTGCCAATAAATGCTAAAACACAAGTTGTATTTCAACGCAAACGTAAATATAAGATACACACATATTTTAACAACAATATAAGGTATTTATGATAATTATTTAACTTCAAAGTTTAAGAGTTACGAGACATCCTTTAGGAAGTAGTTTCTGAAGTACCATTTTATGAGGTTACAAAAATTGTCTTTTCTAATACTTAGGTTTAACCAATTATACTACAAAACAAAATTATTTAGCAGAAATGAAGTATGGTTTTAGAGAAAAAGAGTGGAGGAAAAAATTTCACACAAAGAATGCTTGATTTAAGAGCGCTGAAATGTAAATTATTGTTGTCTTTATAAATTATTATTTATTATAGGTGCCGACATATCGCTACATGTTACTCGTTCGGCATATATTATTTTCCTGTAATAGTTAAAGTGAAGGGACACGTCAATACGAAACATTAACTGAATGGGCTGCTTCAAAAATGTACGAGAAACAGACAACTTATTTAGTCAAAAAAATTTACATGTCTCAGAACATTTAAATACAATGTAGCCTATGACGGACTATTTCATTTGAATTACTTCATTTTAATAAATCAATTGTTGTCGTTATTTGTATGTCCTTTTGGCACGCAAATTTAGAATCTAATACGGTTCTATGTTGAAACTAGTTGAATGAAAAAAAAAACCGTAATCATTAATTACGTCTACAAAATAAACTCTGTCCCGCACAAATTTTAAATAATGAATACTTTTATTTTGAGACCACTAAAAAATTGTGTTATGCGACCGTTTTGGTCACATGGATGATCACGCCTGCCTCCTTCAAGAGAGCGAAAAACTTAAGTGACATTATTTTTTTCCGTGGAATGGAAATTTTTTCCTTCTTACATTTGTCTGTAACTTCCTTGCCTTGGCTACTCCCGGGCTCGATAGAAGCAGTAGAGTGAAATGTAAGTTCTCTGGAAACGCTGCGAACCTACAATTTAATTACGTCTAAATTAAGTCAAACGTATGTCGTTAACGTGTGTAAAAATTTCCGCATTATACCTTCATAAATTAAATTTGGAAGTCAAACATTTGTGTTAGCTTCCAATTTATCAACGTTGCTAACAATTTTCAAAAAGCTAGTCAGCAAAGGAAGTTAACAGTTCCTAGTAAGCACATGATCAAAGAGAAAGGTTAACATGAAGATAAATAAAGTATGAAAATAAGAGTACGACTTATATAATTAAATAAAAATACGTAACAAGCAGAGAAATCGTAGCGATATTCGTTTATTTTAGTTTGTGCCACATTTTTCGTGAGTACAATGCAGTACATCTATGCTATGTCCCTAATCATAATTTTATGTTATATATTCGAATATTAAAAAAAAATATTATGAAATCGTATTTCTTTAGAGTGACCAAAACGGAAAAGTTAATTTATATTACAAATTAAAATTTCAAAATCATTAAATTATGTTGTCCACAACTGGACACAGTTGAAATATGGGAAATATATACATTTGTAAGAAATATAAAAATATTTTTTTTAGTCGAATTACACAAATGTCCATACAGAAATCAACAATGCAGAGAAGGATCGAAGTGGCATAGAAAAACTACGTTGGTAACAAAATCGACGATAATGTTGTATAATTAATTTAAGTCAGTTGGGTATTTTAAACTGGTAAACACGTAAAATAACAGTGTCGAAAATTACATGTTGCTGGTTATGCGCCCTAACTGATATTCCTAAAAGTGTTAAATAACAATAATATAGCGTTTTATAACATTTTAACTTGCGATACGTCAAGAACACGAACATGATAACATATTTTTTTTTAATCAATAAAACGAATTACAGTTTTTAAGACTCAGAGCAGACCAGTTACAGTATTTTTAACGTACTAAACGCCAAGACTACGAATATGATATATAAAAATTTTAGAATACATGCACGAATTGCAGTTTTTAGGACTCAAGTGTTCGTATGCACCAGCCCAGTGACAGCAACAGCAGTATGCCAACGCTACACATGGACTTCTACGCCCGACTCGGAATATAAAGTGACCACTAAAAAAGGCCTAGCTAAATTTCTATATTCAGTCTATTCGTATCTTTCCATGCATAACGGGTAACGATAGGAAATATATAACCTCTCTGGACACGTCACTTGATGTTTGCGCGTGTGAGATTAAATTTAGAGTTTAGTAGGAACCTGTATAGCTCTTTATTATTTATATGAAATACACCTATGTCATTTTCAGTTGATTTTATTTCTGTATTGTTGTATTGAAATAGGAAAATGCACGGAATTATAATCAGTAGTTCGCTGCCAACCATATAAGTTGCAAGGCAACTGTTGTTGAAGTTTAGTTATATGCAGTAACGACTAGTGATATTTTTCAAAGTGTAAATCTTTAGTGTTCACTTTATCCCGAACGACCTCAAAAGTCACCTCCTCTGTCCCTGTAACTTGGCTGTTCTCTATATGTCCGTCTCTTTATCGCACCATTAAGACTGCGTGTTGGGTGAATTGAAGAAAGTACTGCAGATGCTCTAAACTTCATGTATGTTGCAACTATCAGTCTGTGGAATACTTTACGGTGGAATCGAGTGCTGGTAAAGGCGAGCTCTGGAACTGCATAGGCAGCCAACAGCTGTTACCTGATTTTTTGCAATTACTTCGCTATCATCAGATAAGAAGGGCACACCTGGGATATATGCGATCATGGCCGCGGACTAGCAGGAAAGTAACCTAATTTCATTCAGACACTAACGGGGCCGCCTACAAAGAGCCTAAAATGCCTTGCAGTGTGTTGGTAAACAGTTTTTTTACGAAAATATTCCACATGTGCCCATTGTGCCAACGCACGAAAAGAAAACACACTTCGGACAAGGTCATTGTTAAGACACCGTGTTCATTACAAACACAGTTTTTAAGCCGTCCAACATAGTTAAAACCGGCCTTTTCAGACTGCCGTACTACAAAATGTAATAAACGGATGCACTGTACATGAAACTCAGATTAAGACGTACACAGAACTTTGCTACGGACGCCCTACAATAAAATCAGATGGCCACTGTTTGAAGTCCCATAGTAAAAATGAATCTGCGGGAACATTGCACGCTAGATCAGTGCTTGGCTCGTTGAGGCGATGCGGCATTTGATGCGCACTTCAATGTCGACCTTCTGTCTCCGTCGCTTTTTGAGCCTGTAACGTGCGGGTAGGCGGCGCACTTAAGGGCGCGGTTCACCTCAGTTTTCAACGTCTTTTTTTATTTTTAAATTTGAACCAGATGTTATTTTCTAATTTAAAACATAAATTGTAATTTAATCTTCCTCTTAAGTAATTGTTGTATCTGTCATAGTTTTTGCGTAACGAGTCGTAAACATCAAAATTTGCACTTTACGGTTTTATGTACGTCACTAATACCAACTGACATACCAAACCGAGAAAAATCACAGTGTATAACAATGTTGTAGGCTATGATTTGACATATATCAAAACAAAAAATATTTATTTTTGTATTTAATAAATATGCTGAAATTTGAAAATCAAATTTTAAATTGTCAACGTTTTTTTTAAGTGCAATGTAAAATATATTTTTTTTTCGTTTCTATATATGTCAAATCATAGCCTGCAATATTGTTATACACTGTAATTTTTTTTTTCGGTTTGGTATGTCAGTTGGGTTTAAGGGCGTACATAAAACCTAAAGTGCAAATATTGTCATTTACGACTCATTACGCAAAAACTGTCAGATATAGACAAATTTCCTAGGAGGAGGATTTAATCACAATTGATGTATAAAATAAGAACGAAAATATCTGGTACAGATATAAAAACTTAAAAAAAAAAAAAAAAAAAAAAGGGCGTTGAAAAATGAGGTGAACCGCGCCCTTAAAGGGAAATATTCTTTACGGTTTGGTGGTGGAATCAGTGGTCAGTGAACTGAGGCTTCACAAGAAGAGTGCGATTTCAGGTTACCACAACCCCAATCCCGTCAACAAGCGTCGCGAATTACAAAAATTATGTATGTATGTATATATATATATATATATATATATATATGAAAAACTAAAAAAAAAATAATTAATTTGTACTATTAGCCGTAACCAAAAAAAAAAAAATTTAAAAAATAATTATGAAACTTGTCCCCACGCAAACCGTAGTGCAAGAGTTTGCTGAGGCTTGCTACGAAAAACGAACTAAAATTTTTCTTTCAAATAGTAAGATCGATATTTCATCAAAAGTATTAGATGTACGTGACTGGCTTGTCACACAGGACTTCGCAGTCGAAAATTGCATAATGTTTTGAATGTTACATTTTACCATACTATGTTTAATTCATGGCGGTACGTTTTGTCAACGACTACTGAAACTGAGATTTCGTAAACTTTATCAAGACGAGCGTGGTTCTATGAACTGTTGTTGTTGATGTGCAAAATAATTTCGTTTATTCTCTATGGAAAAAATGTCTGCCAAATTAAGTATGGTGGCATCAAAATGGTTGTAATATAATTAAGGAAGAACGTGTGTGTATCGTCAACAATGTACAGTAAGCTATGTTAAAAGCATGCCTCGGTTGTGCATATTGCAAAGGTATTTAGGTGATTCTCGAACAAGTGACTCTCCTGTCCAACATTAAAGCCCGGCTTGATTTATATTTTCATAAGTCTAATTATTTTTTGATGTATAAACCTAAGTTATATAACTATTTAAAATTATATAATAAGTGCTCGCAAAAATTTGAATTCGACAAATCCATGGATAAATATACGTGACAGTAAACAATTTCCCTGCGTCTGCGAGGAGAATAAAATAGCAATTATTACTGCGTGGAAGCACTACAAGTGTAGCATTCGCTTTCGAATTGCAATCAGTCCCTGTGCTTGCTGCGAAACATACTCGAATCGATCTCTCAGTGAAGAGGAAATATAAATAACAGTTATGTAAACACACACACACACACACACACACACACACATATATATATATATATATATATATATATATATATATATATATATATATATATATATATATATAAATAACGTACAATTTTCGGATGACAGAACGGAACTTAAATTGTGTAATCCGCACAATATGATTACTATAAGGTTTTAATCATTTTGTAGTAATTCTGTAGTGAGCTATTTAAAATGTAAATTTCAGGAACAGCATTTGGTAACTGTACGTACAAGAATTTTTTTTTTTTCAAATGTCTGATTTAAAGAGCTCAGTTCACTTTAAAAACAGCTTGCAAACAACCTAGATTCAAAGGCGTGTAAATACTAGCAATTCCTATGCTGAGAGGTCATGAATCTTTTGTACACTAAATGGTCGATTTGTTTCTCGCAACATTGCTACCGTTCGCAATTTAACGTGTCACTGCATTGTATCAAGAAATATATATATATATATATATATATATATATATATATATATATATATATATATATATATATATATAATTTCGTACGGTCAATCTTACGTGTACAGTTTTCTTATTCAAATATATCTGTAATAAGAAATGAGTATTTGTCTGTTCGGTTTTTATGCGTTCCTATACCATTCTTCTGAATGCGATAAAACTGAGTTAAGTTGTGTGTACGTCCGCAAAGGTTTCTGCAAATTTTATAGGACAGGAAAACTAGGGTATATGGACAAAAGGAGGTACCAAGATATTTTGTGGAAAAAAAAAACCTTTTGGTGAATTGTGCCAGAGCCCTCGAAGGTTTCTGCAATCGCCAGTTTATTATTCAAGTACAGTAAGTTAACATCAAGGAAAAAAGTTAATATATTTTTTCTAACGAACGAAGCATTATTTTGCAAAGCGCCTAGACAGAATTGTGTATCGTACGACTACTCTTTGTCTTGAAATTTGTCTTGTACCACGTCCTTAAGAGGATGTTCAAAAGTAGCAGGAACCTACACATTTTTGTCGGCTCGCGCCAGTACATAGCATTGCGCGTTAGACAGATATTGCGATGGACCAGCGGAAATCTAAAACATTTGTGTTTTTGACCGGACTATAGTTCAGGGAAAAACGGGAAGCGAGTTTTGTGAACGTGGCGGATGGAAGGGTGGGTGGAGAACATTTGCCGTTCAAATATTGGTATTTTTATAGGCATCAAGAAAATACATGCGGAAAAACTATTCTTTCTGTGTAAATTTCAGATACGAACGAAGATAACAGATAAATACGATTTTTTCTATTTAGTGGATACAATAATTTCTTTTTCTTTATTTCTGAACTTGGACAAAAATAGCATTCTATTACTGTTATCAAAATTTCATATTTTTAAAAATGTTAATGAAATTTTGCAAAAAAAAATTACCTTTATCTACGAATTTCAAAATCACATTATAATGCACAAACCATTTGACCGCTATTTGCTTTCCCAGTGACGTCTAAAATAGGTATAAATAATGCGGTTTGTCGCCCTTTAAAGAGTCCGTTATGTATCTGATGTAAACTTTCGCGATAGATGTACGGATACAGTTAAGCGACTTACATACAGCTTGACCCTCTCGATGGTTAACGCTTCGCTTCTATACACTGTGTGCAAAACTTGCGAGCAAGTAATGTCATTTCACTTTCTTTATTCTGAACGACTTTACGACGCGAACCTACAATTTCCGTAAGTTCGTAGCAAAGTCTAATGCATGATTCCAGTATTGTGTTTTGCGAATCCTGGCGGTATTTTCGAAGTAACAGCAGTCTATAAATTATGTTTTTATAAATTCTGAGGGGTCTCCAAATTACGTTTCTGATAATACTGCTGCATTTTTTTTTTAATTATAGGATCTTGGTTTCAACTGTGCGTTCTTTTTACAGACGAAGATATTGGGGATGACTCAGTGGTTTCGCGTAAAGAAGAATACGCATAAAAAGTTTCAATAGGTTTTAATGCGGAAAGTCTGCACGCTAGTTCGTACAGACAGAACCTTCTTCGTGTCGGTGACAAGCGGCTCCTTGAAGCTCACACCTAGTGTTCAAGATGGGCGGGGCTCTGGAGATAAGGCCTGTGAAGGCGACGACGTCTAAGACTCACATGGGCGGACGTCCATCGTAGGGACTCGCCCCTCGTCCTCAATACGAGACTGACAGGCCTTATCTTAAGGAGGCCGCCTCGCTGAGCAGATTACCAATCTTAGACTGACACAAGGTCATTCGAAAACTACTCAGTGACTATGAGATACCTTCGCTTAATAATTGCTTTTGAATAACATTACAGGCGTGTATAACCTTTTAAGACTCTCTATTCATCTCCATAAGTTATTTCCTTGCTGCTGAAAATTGTGAAATTGGGTGTATTTGCGTTTCTATTTAGGCATTATAAACTTGGTTCATATTATATTTAATTTATAGGTGATAACAATACACGTTTATCTCAAATATAACATAAAACGATAGGTTCATCACTGAATGTCTCATAGAGGTGAGTTGTTGGTAAGAAAACTGGACGCCAGTTCAAAGTATGCGCCTAGAGGCTAGCGTGAGGTGTGACACGCGTTCTGAGTCGTCTTTACCACTCCCGCATTTCCAGGCGTGCAACGCCAAAATACTTTCACCAAGTAGTCCACCTTAACATTTGCAATAAGTATAAATCCGTGGAATATTTCTCCGTCCGTTGTTGAAATAACTGTTGAAAGCAAAACTGCACATTATGATTACTTTGTGCAATATGATGATGTAACTGATGGCCGGTTATATCATAGCATAAGGCAATTTACCGCTCGATATTCGGCTTTTGTTTTTATTGGACTACCACCAAACAATAGAGCAATATCACCAACGAGACACCTGGGTAATAACTCTCTGTGTTTCCTTGCTTAAGAAAGATAGTACTTTGTGTAAAAGGTGAACAGAACAGAATTGAAGTTTACGAGGCAGGGCAAAGGTTTCTAACATGAAACTGGAAAGAAATTAACTGAAACAACCAAAATGTGCTTGGAGAGTTCGATTGCGACTAGCGCATCATTCAACACGAAGAACAAGACTAAGTAATATTACCGTAGTAGAGTCGCTCGAATTCGGGTCGGTTCTATCAATCATAATTAACTCGCAGTCTGGAAATTGTTCAGATTATTACAGCTCCGTCATAGGAAATAAAATTATGTTCCTGGCTTTGAAATTCCTGTCGCTCAGTTACTGTATATCAGTGTCGGGTTTTCGTGGGCTAAGTTTAGCTCAGAAAAAAATATTATTCAAGTTCGTGCACTGAACAGTAACATGAAACTCTGGTGTTCCCTCAGCTCGATCTGAAGATAAGACGGTTGAAGAGCCCAAATAAATGTTTGTACTAAGAGAGTCTTATTACTGTGAGGAGAAATTTAGTAATTACTTTAAATAGTGTTGGGGATTAGCATTTCTTTATCTTCAGTTCAGTTTACACAAACGTCTTTGTATTTTAAAATAAATTCATGTAATTATTTCAAGCTTGGATATTTTTAGTTTTCTTTACTTATCGTATTCCTTGCTATTCTGCACTTCCAGGTTTTATCACGATGTACATATAATGGTGTGCCCGTGCGCATTTTATCTTTTTCTCACTCTAATCTTGTGACGTCACTCCGTACCCAGATTGCTCGGAATGGCCATTTAAATGTATACAAATCCGTGCTTCGTTTCACGTCAACGGCGATTTTTAAAGAAACTACGAGGTGCAAGCTGATCGGATCTGTCTGAAAATAAACTTGAATAGATACTTCGTGTGCTCATAATAGTAACAACCGGTCATTTACGTATGAAATAACTTTTATTGGTGGTTAAATATGTGCCTATCAGTGCAAGCAAGACGACTTCGGCTCGTTCTGCTGTACTCGCATAAAAGCTAAATAATGGAGTTAGTATGTTGTTTAGTACAACAATTTGCAAAATATGGTCTTCAAAAATTCTTCCATGCTCATGCACGAAACGTATTCTGCGAATTAGCTGTTAGCTT